>BMAO01035333.1:0-142539 GCA_019973975.1 Trichonephila clavata | reverse complement strand
AAAATTATTTAGGATCCGAATTTTTATGGTCCTTAAGTTTTTCCAACCACGCGCCATGATCTCAAGTAAATAAACTGATTCGAACCCAACCTTTGTGCGAGTTTCGAGATTTGTAGTTGGCAACGGCTACAATGTAAATTTAACTAACTTGGCTCGTGGAAGTATTTAAGGAGACAGAGGTTGGTTGAGAAAAGATCGTCGGTTTCGGACGAGGTGATTTTGCTCTTCGATTGGAGGCATATGAGATGTGCAACTGGTTTGTTGCTCAGTATTTTTTTAAGATGGTTCGAATCAGTTAAACCAAAGTTTGGTAATATTATATTTTGATGATTATACTTTTTTTTAACATAAATGTTTTTATTTGCTTCAGTGGCGAGAAGTTTCACTTGAATTATTGAAAGAATAAAAAAATGTTTTTAACGAAACTGCTTTATTACTATGCCTCCTCGACATTAAATTTCGCTGCTAAGCTTTGCTTACGTTAATTCATCATGAAGAATTATATCATAGTGGTTATGGGCCCAGGCCACGTTCTATGTCGAGGCAGGTTAAGCAGTTGAACCAGAACATGAACTTTGTCCATTTAAATATTGTTCCAGTATAGAATTATTTCTGAAGAACTTCAGTTGCTGGTATACTAAATAGAGTATCGAATATGGAAGTGAACAATCAGATTCCTGTGTTAACCCAAAATAATTGGAACACATGGAAACATGATATGCAAGTAATCTTAATGCATTATGGTTGCTGGCAATTTATTATACAGACCAAGCCGGAGGAACCTGATGAAGGGGCAACCTACAAGGAAAAGTGTGACTTTCAACTACGGAAAGATCGATGCTATACTCTGATTTACACTAGCATCAGTTCAGATCTGAAGAGTCTGATAATAGACACAACTGATGGAGTAGTGGCATGGAAAATATTAAAGGATCACTTTGAACCAGTTACAAGAGCCAGGGTTATCCAGCTTTTGGATGAATTCTTCGGAACAAGATACCAACCAGGGGAAGATGTCGGAATCTTCATATCTCGAGTAAAAACGGCGGCAACCAGGCTGCAAGAGGCGGGTCATAAATTGGACGACCTTTACATAGGGTTTCAATTAATAAGGTGGCTTCCTCAGGAATTCCAGTCTACCGTACAACAAATTTACAGATGGAAAGCAGAGGACTTCACAGCTGTCAAAATTGAAGCGGAGCTGATATTGGAAGCCAATCGTCTTCAACTTATGAAGCAAGACTTGGATAAAACGGAGACCGTTTACATCAGCAATTTCCTATCAAAGAAGTTGAGCAAAGTTCCTAGAAATGTAAATACAGTTCCTGGTGGTACGACTGCAACTCCTGCAGATCCAAGTGGTAAAACAGAATATCAGAAAAAGGACGGTAAGGTATTTAACTGTAAAACTACCAAACATTTAAAACGGTCTAGTAAGATGATAGGTCCTTGTTATTTATGTAATAAATATGGGCATCTTAAAGTAAATTGTAAAGAGAAAAAGTCTCGAGAAAAGCCTCCTTCAACTGCAAGTGAAAATTATAACACAGAGTTTAATATAAATTTAAGATATTGTGAAGCTGAATGTAGTATTATAGAATTAAATAAGCACCTTGTTACTAATTGTAACTTATTTGAGGAAAACTCTGATAAAGATGTTTGGGTAATAGATACGGCTGCCACGAGTCATTTTTGTAATGACAAGAGTTTATTTTTAGATTTTAGACCAATATCTAACATGAAAATGTCGTTAGCAACAGAGGATAAAAGTTGTCCAATAGAGGGAATCGGTAAACTTAAATTTTTGGTAAAATATAAGGATAGTTTTCATGAAATAACTTTTTCAGATGTTTTATTTAGTCCCAAGTTAAGAAGAAATTTGATATCCGGTTCCAGATTAGAAAGTAAAGGTGCGCATTTTGTGGGTAGCAAGGGTAAAATTAACGTTTTCAATAAAGACTGGCTAAAATTGTTCTCGGCGACACGCCACGAAAATTTGTATTTTTTTAAGCCTGACCATTATATTTTACCCAAGAGTACAGAAATAAATTCAGTTGTTAATGCAACTGACAAAACAAAATGCGGATCAATTGAAATATGGCATCAACGCTTTTGCCATATTAATAACGATTACTTGATAAAAACTAGTAAAAATGATAGTGTAAGAGGTCTCCCACGTTTAGCTGATAATAAGTCGCCTTGTATTCCATGTAAATTAGCCAAGTCCAAGAGAGTTTCCTTTAAAAAGACGGGGGCCGTAAGATCAAAACGTCCACTGGAATTGTTGCATATGGATCTTTGTGGTCCAATGCCAACTGAAAGTCAAGGCGGTAATAAATATTTCTTGAGTATAATTGACGATTATTCGAGAAAAGTGACTGTATTTCCCATTAAGAAAAAGTCGGACGTATTTCATACGTTTATAAGATTTCAGAAACGAGCAGAACGTTTTCTAAATAGAAAATTAATAGCAGTTAAAACTGATGGCGGACTAGAATTTTGTAATAAAGATATGGATACTTTTTTGGCAGAACTGGGTATAAAGCACGAGGTAACAAATCCATATACGCCGGAAATGAATGGGGTAGCGGAGAGATACAATTTAACCGCTGTAGATGGCATTAAAGCATTGCTTAAGTCGAGTGAAGTTCCACATAAGTTTTGGGGAGAAGCATTACTTTGCTTCACTTATGCGTGGAATAGAATTTGTCACAAAGACAGTGAGAAAACCCCTTTCGAAAAATATTCAGGTAGAAAACCATCAATATTGCATCTAAAACCTTTTGGATGTTTGGCATATGCTGGCGTTCCAAAACAGATTAGAAAGAAATTCGATATGCGTGCAAAAATAGGAATTATGATGGGCTATGCACAGCGTACTAAAGGTTATAGGATATGGTTAATAGAAGAAAATAAATTAGTCGAGACTATTAATGTAAGATTCGATGAATATAGGAAAGGAATTGATTTTAAACCGAAAACTAATGGTTATCCCAGACTTGATTTAAACTTTCCTGATTATGATGATGAGGAGGACGATTTTGATACTGTAAGAGATTCGTTAGCGAGTCGTTTAGTTTCAAAGACAAGTACAGAAACTCCCACAACATCATTTGAAAAACCAGATTTATCTTCTGATAATCGTAGCTTAATCCCATGTTCAGAGGTTAAGTGGATTAGAAATATAGGTAGGGAAGTAACTGGATCCAACGTATATTATGGTATCGAAGGGACAGCAACCCGTTTGAGATCTTTTAACAAGATAGAACGATACTGTAATAAGAATAACATTCATTATGACCCGAGTTTGTTTGATTTTAGAAAGGAAGATACTGAATCCCAGGAAGTTAATATGGTTGAAGTAGATATTCCTAACTGTTATAAACAGGCAATAAGATCCAGGGAAGCATCTAAATGGCATGATGCAATGGATAGGGAGATAAACATAATGAAGGAACGCAAGGTTTGGGATTTGGTTGATCCTCCAGACAACATAAAAATTTTAGGAAACCGTTGGGTTTATACTGTAAAACGTGATGAAAATAATAAAATAGTTGGATACAAAGCTCGCTTAGTTGCGCAAGGTAACACACAATTAAAAGGCGAATCATTTGACGAGGTATTTAGTCCAGTTGTTAACTTTACTATTGTAAGATTATTTTTCACTATCTGTGTATGTTTGTGGAAATGGATGCATGTTCAAGTAGATATCACTAATGCCTATTTATATGCTAATTTAGATACCGTTATCTTTATGAAGCAACCAACTGGATATGAAACTGATACTAACAAAGTGTGTAGGTTAAATAAGGCAATATATGGTCTTCACCAGAGTGGCCGACAGTGGTTTTTGGAATTAGAAAATAAATTAATTAAATTGAAATTTAAGAAATTAGAGTGGGTTAATTGTGTATATATGTTTGAAAATAATGTAATTCTATTATTCTATGTAGATGACATCATAATATTTGGTAGAGAAACTGAAAACGTAAATTTTGTAATAAAATTATTACAGAAAAATTTTGATTTAAAGATTCTGGGTAAAACAAAGAAATTATTAGGAATAGAATTTGAAGAACAAGATGATGGTCTCTTTATACATCAAAAATCTTACATTCAGAAATTATGTAAAATTTATGAAAAATATAAATATCCTGTAAGTTTATTGCCTATATCAAAAGGTCAAATTCTTTCCAAATTAGATTCGCCCAAAACTAGCGAAGAAATTTTAACGTTTCCTTATAGAAATTTAATAGGATCCTTGTCATTTATTGCTATACGCACAAGACCTGATATTATGTATGCAGTGAATGTACTATCCCAATTCCAATCAAACCCAGGAATAAAACATTGGAATTGTTTATTGAGATTATTAGGTTATTTAAAATACACTCAAAGATATAAATTGGAACTTTCAAAAGTTAAATCACTAAAATTAAGATGTTACTCAGACTCAGATTTTGCTACAAATAGGGATGACCGAGTGTCGATGGGAGGATTCATAACTTTCATTGACGAAACTCCAATTTCCTGTCGAACTTTCAAGCAAAAATCCGTTAGTCTGTCTACTATGGAAGCGGAGTATGTTAGTTTAACGGAAGCAGCAAAGGAATTTATTTGGTTAAAGAATATAATTAATGATAAAAGTTTGAATTTGGAATTATGTGAAAATGTAATATTCTGTGACAATCAAGCTGCTATAAGTTTTTCCAGTTCACCAGTAGAAAATTATAGAACGAAACATATCGATGTTCGTTACCATTTCTTAAGGAATTTAATAAAAGACAAGGTTTTTCAAATTAAATATGTTAGTACCAAAAGTAATTTGGCAGATATTTTTACTAAACCCATGATAAAGGAAAAATTAATAGAATTTTGTAGAAAACTATTTCCTATTTAAGAGAATGGAACTTTGTTTATTTAGATCAAAATATTTGTCTCTTGCAATAAAGATATTGTGAATAAAGTATTGTATGCAACATATTTTTATAAAATGAAATTATATTACTGATTTGTAAGAGATAATGGCGCGGAGGTTGGAAAAAGGGGGCCGATTGTTAGACATTTGAAAAAAAAAATTATTTAAGGATCCGAATTTTTATGGTCCTTAAGTTTTTCCAACCACGCGCCATGATCTCAAGTAAATAAACTGATTCGAACCCAACCTTTGTGCGAGTTTCGAGATTTGTAGTTGGCAACGGCTACAATGTAAATTTAACTAACTTGGCTCGTGGAAGTATTTAAGGAGACAGAGGTTGGTTGAGAAAAGATCGTCGGTTTCGGACGAGGTGATTTTGCTCTTCGATTGGAGGCATATGAGATGTGCAACTGGTTTGTTGCTCAGTATTTTTTAAGATGGTTCGAATCAGTTAAACCAAAGTTTGGTAATATTATATTTTGATGATTATACTTTTTTTTAACATAAATGTTTTTATTTGCTTCAGTGGCGAGAAGTTTCACTTGAATTATTGAAAGAATAAAAAAATGTTTTTAACGAAACTGCTTTATTACTATGCCTCCTCGACATTAAATTTCGCTGCTAAGCTTTGCTTACGTTAATTCATCATGAAGAATTATATCAAGCACCATATTTAGCTACTCGCTGTTTGTTTCAAGTGGGATTGGAGCTAGAAAGAGATAATCCTACTGTTTCATCTCTTATAAAAGAATCTTTTTACATCGATGATTTAATGGCAGGAGCCACTTCAAGTGAGGAGGCAATCACTTCGATAAAAACACTTTCTCAAGTATTAGAAGCGAGAGGATTCCACTTAAGGAAGTGGCGTTCCAATTCACCAGATGTACTTTCCCGTATTTCCTCAAATTGGGAAGGAAATACCTCTAATTTGGAAATCCATCCTGATGAATGTTCCAAGGCCCTAGGACTTACATGGAATTCTGTGAAAGATACTTTTATTTTCAATTTGAAAGTAAATTTTCCAGACAATATTACTAAGCGTTCTTTTCTTTCGCAATCGGCAAGATTGTTCGACCCTCTTGGTTTCCTGACTCCATGTACAGTGTATATTAAGATTTTTTATCAACAGTTATGGCTGTTGAAATTAGACTGGGACAGTCCTCTTCCAGATGCACTTGCAACAAAATGGAAAACATTCCGGAAGGAGTTTGAACAAATTTGTTCAATCCACATTCCCAGGTGGATCCACACAGTTAGCCAACAAGTGACTTTGCATGGTTTTTGTGATGCGTCTGAGTTGGCCTACGCTTCGGTCATCTATGCTGTGCAGCCACAAGCCGATGGTAATACCAAGGTGACTCTTCTGGTGGCTAAATCAAGGGTGGCACCTCTAAAGCCTGTGTCTATTCCAAGATTGGAACTCAACGGTGCACTGTTGCTTGCACGACTTTATGCAACCTGTAAGAACATCTTTAAGGAGTATGATGTTCACTTATATGCATGGACTGATTCACAAGTGGTTTTATCTTGGCTGTCTTCTCATCCAAGGAACTGGAAGCCTTACACTGCCAATAGAACATCTGAAATTTTGGACTTGGTTCCAGCGGACAGTTGGCGTTACGTGCCCACCAAGATGAATCCAGCTGACATTGCAAGCAGAGGTTTATCACCTAAAGAACTTCCTAGATGTGGTCTATGGTGGGAGGGCCCTCAATGGCTCTCTTGTGGAATGGACTCTTGGCCTAAGCAACCCAAAAGAGATGATCAGACTAGTTTAGTGACAAGGGAAAGAAAAAGGACAGCTTTTAGCTTCCCTGTGTCAGTCAACTGTGACTTTATTGACTCTTTATTTTTAAAATTTTCATCATTTTATAAAATTATTGATATTTTTGCATTTTGTTTTAGATACATCACAAACTGTAAAGCTAGAGTTGGCAAGATGAAATCAAATTTAGATTTCAAAGGTAAATGTCATGTCCCTCCTTTAACCACATATGAAAGGAGACAGGCAAGTAATAAAATTTTTTCGTACATTCAAAATTTATTTTTTAAAGAGGAAATTAATTGCCTTAAAGCTAACAAGCCTGTAGCTAACAAAAGTATACTATCTGCTCTTTGTTCTTTCATAGACAAAGATGGTTTAATTCGAGTAGGAGGTCGACTTCGAAATTCGACACTCCAATATAGTGCTAAGCACCCAATCATCTTGCCAAATCAGCATGAGATTTGTAACTTAATAGTAAATATGTATCATATTTTATATTTGCATGCTGGATGTAATGTATTATTAGGTATTATTAAGCAGAATTATTGGATTATTGGTATAAAAAAGATTGTAAAAAAATGTATTCATAAATGTATTATATGTTGTAGGTATAGAGCAACTACATCCAAGCAATTAATGGGTGATCTGCCAGCCCATAGAGTAACTCCTAGTAGGCCATTTTCTGCTTGTGGTGTAGATTATGCTGGACCTATCAATGTTTTAAGATATAGAGGTAGAGTATGTTTGTATGTTTCGCTACCAAAGCTCTACATTTGGAACTAGTGAGTGATCTCACTTCTGAGGCTTTTATTGCCTCATTGAAATGCTTTTGTGCTAGAAGAGGAGCACCTAAGCACATTTATTGTGATAATGGTACCACTTTTGTTGGTGCCAGGAGAAATTTGTTAGAAATATTTAAATTTATTTCCAAACTTAGTGAAAATGAAAATTTTTGCTATTTTTTATCCCAAGTGTGAGATGTAGAGTGGCATTTTAGCCCTCCATTGAGTCCTCATTTTGGAGGATTATGGGAAGCAGGAGTTAAGAGTGTTAAATACCATTTAAAAAGGGTCATTGGTAACACAAATTTAACTTTTGAAGAGTTCAGCACTTTGTTAACACAAGTAGAGGCAATTTTGAACTCAAGGCCTCTAGTCTCTTTGGATAGTGACAATGACCCAGATAGTTTAATATTTTAACTCATTCTCATTTTCTCATAGGTGAGGTTCTTACCTCTTCCCCTGAGCATTCTAATGATGATAAACTTTCTCTTCGTTCCCGTTGGGATATTGTCCAAAAAATGAAATTGGGTTTTTGGAGGAAGTGGAAAGTTGATTACTTAAGTAATTTACAAAACAGAACTAAATGGAAATATCCTAACAATAACTTTAGAGTTGGAGAAATTGTAATTGTAAAAGAGGATAATATTCCTCCAACAACCTGGCCTTTAGGTAAAATAATTGAAACGCATCCAGGTAAGGATGGTGTGGTAAGAGTAGTAACTCTTAAAACTGTTAAAGGTCTATTTAAAAGACCAATTAATAAACTTTGTAAACTTCCTCTACATCAAGAATAATTTCTTGATGGGGGGAGTATGTTAGGGTTCATGTATGCCACTAGATGGCGCTATATAAATGAGAAGCTGTGTACTCTTGGAACGGACAGTTGTACGACCAAATTACTGGACGCGGCTGAAAGGGCCATTCGCTCTATGTTAGCGATATTTGTTATATAATTTTTAGTGGAATAAACGTTTTGAAAAGAGATCAACACATAGCTTTTTTTTCTAAGGAAGTTATGCAAAAAAAAGTTTCGAAATGGGCAAATTCTTCGATTTTCTTATAAAACTATATGTCAAAAAAAGAAATATACATTAGGCATTATTTTAAAGTAAACTATAAGTTTTATGAAAGAGAACAAAAATTTCGATACTGATAAATATTTTAAATGAATCTCAGAAATGCATTGAATGCATTTTATCATCTTAATCTGACATATATAGTTATTTAATTTTGGAAATTATATAAAGAAAAATTGACGAAAAAGTAACTTTTTCACTCGCATTCTTTTTACTCGCCAAAGTTACTGATTTCCCCCTGTTTAAGGCAGAATTTTTTTAGTGTAACCCCTGAGTTAGATACGGTCGAAGGCGAAACAGGTCAAAAGTCTTTGGCGCAAAGCTAATTTTCGACGCCAATGTTTGTCTAAATGTAAAATCGCGTATTTTAAATTATTTTAAAAATCATTACCTTCATTTTAAGGGCATAATTTTTACGTTAATGCTCTCAAACATCACAACTATTTGCAAAAATAACGTACTTTGAAATAAAAAATGTACAAATTACTACTTTTTAATTTATTTCTCAGAAAGACATCAGTTTACGAAAATCACAAAATGATTTTTAAATCCGTAATTTTGAAGAAATTTTTTCAAACTTCGTATATGTTACGGACAATATTACTTTACACATTGAAAAAGGTTTTTGTGCGATTAACTACATAAATGACGAAATTATTCAATGTGAAGTAAAAATTGAGACTACTTTTTAAAAATTCTTTAATAAAAAGTTTTGGGAATTTTATTTTTTAAATGAATGGATCTAAAAGAGAAAGGCTTGAAGTTAATTATAGTAGAATATCGCTTTAATAACACGAAAAGAAATTCATACGCAACAATTTAGAAATAATTTTCATAAAAACGCATCAGTTTTAACACTATTTTAAAAAATTCGGAAAAAATAGAAAATATCGTTATTTTACAAAAACATTATACCGTGTCGTGGCGAAATAAATGATCTTTCCGATTCTGTAATTTTTTTTTGTCTAATATCAACTCCGAAAATTGGATGACAATTTTAATATGGTGGAAAACGTAAGATTACCGCTCGGCCGAAACGGAAGTTCCGCCAAGTAAACAACAGGCAGCGGTAAAACAATAAAGCGTTTTAAGGTTTTTAATTAATATCTTTTCAACTAATTACAATATTGGAATATAAATGGGCAATAGGGCTTCCCCGGAACCTTTTTGATCTTTGGTACCTTCCGCGACTTTCTCCGTGGTGCGGTTCGTGAGAAGATAGACGCACATAGATAGATAGATACGTTTGTTTACCTTCGAAATTTAATAATGTAAGACTAGCTTTCATGGCCCGGCGTTGCACGGGCTTATACCGAGGGTATAACTTAATTCCCATGTTAATTTCCTCCTTTTATTCTAACGCCAACACTTTTGTGGGGTTTGACGCGTACGATGTGAGTGCATGACCCGTGAGTGCGTGTCATGGCTTTATTGCTTAACATTTTTCCTTCTCTTCACAAATTCTCGATCCTAGTAACACTGAAGACCCGCCGTGTAGGGGCGGGATGCACGTCAAATTTGTCGAGAGATTAAACGTCCTTCCGGGGAGTGGTGTGGCAGTTAGGAGAGGGGGATGCCAGCTCAGTAATAATGAATGAGAGGTTCAAATTGAAATTAATTTTTAATTGGAGGGAATCCACAGGATATTCGCACAACGCTTGAAAGATTTCGATTAATGATTACATTTAAACGTATTGCAAAAAATTTATTTATTTTTGATATTTTATTAAAAAGGAATTAATAATAAAGAATATATAATAGGAACATAGCTTTTTTTTTCTAAGGAAGTTATGCAAAAAAAAGTTTCGAAATGGGCAAATTCTTCGATTTTCTTATAAAACTATATGTCAAAAAAAGAAATATACATTAGGCATTATTTTAAAGTAAACTACAAGTTTTATGAAAGAGAACAAAAATTTCGATACTGATAAATATTTTAAATGAATCTCAGAAATGCATTGAATGCATTTTATCATCTTAATCTGACATATATAGTTATTTATTTTTGGAAATTATAGAAAGAAAAATTGACGAAAAAGTAACTTTTTCACTCGCATTCTTTTTACTCGCCAAAGTTACTGATTTCCCCCTATTTAAGGCAGAATTTTTTTAGTGTAACCCCTGAGTTAGATACGGTCGGAGGCGAAACAGGTCAAAAGTCTTTGGCGCAAAGCTAATTTTCGACGCCAATGTTTGGCTAAATGTAAAATCGCGTAATTTAAATTATTTTAAAAATCATTACCTTCATTTTAAGGGCATACTTTTTACGTTAATGCTCTCAAACATCACCAACTATTTGCAAAAATAACGTACTTTGAAATAAAAAATGTACAAATTACTACTTTTTAATTTATTTCTCAGAAAAACATCAGTTTACGAAAATCACAAAATGTTTTTTTAAATCCGTAATTTTGAAGCAATTTTTTCAATCTTCGTATATGTTACGGACAATATTACTTTACACATGGAAAAAAGGTTTTGTGCGATTACCTTCATAAATGACGAAGTTAATCAATGTGAAGTAAACTTGAGACTACTTTTTAAAAAATTTTTAAAAAAAAGTTTTGGGAATTTTATTTTTTAAATGAATGGATCTAAAAGAGAAAGGCTTGAAGTTCATTATTGTAGAATATCGCTTTAATAACACGAAACGAAATTCATACGCAACGATTTAGAAATAATTTTCAAAAAAACGCATTAGTTTTAACACTATATTAAAAAATTCGAAAAAAATAGAAAATATCGTTATTTTACAAAAAAATTATACCGTATCGTGGCGAAATAAATTTTCTTTCCGATTCTGTAATTTTTTTTTGTCTAATTTCAACACCGAAAATTGGATGACAATTTTAATATGGTGGAAAACGTAAGATTACCGCTCGGCCGAAACGAAAGTTCCGCCAAGTAAACAACAGGCAGGGGTAAAACAATTAGGCGTTTTACGGTATTTAATTAATATCTTTTTAACTAATTACAATATCGGAATATAAATGGGCACTGCGGCTACCCCGGAAAATTCCCGATCTTTTGGTACCTTCAGTGACTTTCTCCGTTTTGCGGTTCGTGAGAAGATAGACGCACATAGATAGATAGATACGTTTGTTTACCTTCGAAATTTAATAGTGTAAGACTAGCTTTCATGGCCCGGCGTTGCACGGGCTTATACCGAGGGTATAACTTAATCCCCATGTCAATTTCCTCCTTTTATTCTAACGCCAACACTTTTGTGGGGTTTGACGCGCGTACGATGTGAGTGCATGACCCGTGAGTGCGTGTCATGGCTTTATTGCTTAACATTTTCCCTTCTCTTCACAAATTCTCGATCCTAGTACCACTGAAGACCCGCCGTGTAGGGGCTGGATGCACGTCAAATTTGTCGAGAGATCAAACGTTCTCCCGTTGGTGTGGTGTGGTGTGGTAGTTAGGAGAGGGGGTGCCAGCTCAGTAATAATGAATGGGAGGTTCAAATTAAAATTAATTTTAATTGGAGGGAATCCACAGGATATTCGCACAACGATTGAAAGATTTCGATTAATGATTACATTTAAACGTATTGCAAAAAATTTATTGATTTTTGATATTTTAATAAAAAGCAATTAATAATAAAGAATATATAATATGAACATAGCTTTTTTTTTCTAAGGAAGTTATGCAAAAAAAGTTTCGAAATGGGCAAATTCTTTGATTTTCTTATAAAACTATATGTTAAAAAAAGAAATATACATTAGGCTTTATTTTATAGTAAACTATAAGTTTTATGAAAGAGAACAAAAATTTCGATACTGATAAATATTTTCAATGAATCTCAGAAATGCATTGAATGCATTTTCTCATCTTAATCTGACATATATAATTATTTAATTTTGGAAATTATATAAAGAAAAATTGACGAAAAAGTATCTTTTTCACTCGAATTTTTTTTTAATCGCCAAAGTTACTGATTTTCTCCGGTTTCAGGCAGAATTTTTTTAGTTTAACCCCTGAGTTAGATACGGTCGAAGGCGAAACAGGTCAAAAGTCTTTGGCGCAAAGCTAATTTTCGACGCCAATATTTGGCTAAATGTAAAATCGCGTATTTTAAACTGTTTTAAAAATCATTACCTTCATTTTAAGGGCATAATTTTTACGTTAATGCTCTCAAACATCACCAACTATTTGCAAAAATAATGTACTTTGAAATAAAAAATGTACAAATTACTACTTCTTAATTTATTTCTCAGAAAAATATCAGTTTCCGAAAATTACAAAATTTTTTTAATATCCGTAATTTTGAAGCAATTTTTAATCTTCATATATGTAACGGATAATATTACTTTACACACGGAAAAAAGGTTTTGTGAGATTATCTTCATAAATGACGAAGTTATTCAATGTGAAGTAAAAATTGGGACTACTTTTTAAAAATTCTTTAAAAAAAAAGTTTTGGGAATTTTTTTTTAAATGAATGGATCTAAAAGAGAAAGGCTTGAAGTTAATTAGTGTAGAATATCGCTTTAATAACACGAAAAGAAATTCATAGGCAACGATTTAGAAATAATTTTCATGAAAACGCATCAGTTTTAACACTATTTTAAAAAATTCGGAAAAAATAGAAAATATCGTTATTTTACACAAAAAAATTATACCGTATTGTGGCGAAATAAATGATCTTTCCGATTCTTTAATTGTTGTTTGTCTGATTTCAACACCGAAAATTGGATGACAATTTTAAGATGGTCGAAAATGTCGGATCACTTCTCTGCCGAAACGGAAGTTCCGCCAAGTAAACAACCGGTGGGAGTTAAAACAATTAGGCGTATTAAGGTTTTTAATTAATATCTTTTCAACTAATTACAATATCGGAATTTAAATAGGCAATACGGCTTCCGCAGAAAATTCCCGATCTTTTGGTACCTTCCGTGACTTTCTGCGTGCTGCGGTTCGTGAGAAGATAGACGCACATAGAAAGATAGATAGATACGTTTGTTTACCTTCGAATTTTAATTGTGTAAGATTACTGTTATATTTAAAATTTTTACATGGAAATGTTAGTTACAATAAATTTTGTCAAATTATTGCAAAATAAATCTAATGACATAATTTTGAAGATAAATACAATAATTTAATACAATTTATTATTATTTATATCAACTTCCATTAATTATATGTCCCTAAAAATCCGTTGAATTCTACAAATCTCTTACAGTGTGGTATACAGGGTTTCCCAATACGATCGCATAAACCTTGCACAGCTAGATTCCTCGTTGGTAGTACATAAAAATAGCCCAAAGAAAAATTTCTGTACGATCACCAGTTTACGAAAAAAATACGAAAAACAAAGTATGACGTCACTTTCGGTGCAAGAAAAAAACACTTTAAGGACATGTCAGCAACAGTATTTGCATATCTTTCCAGACGATAATGTTTAAAACGTTCATCGCGCATGTCGCATCATGCATGCGCGCCATGGAATGACGTTAAGCCGCTGTTGAACTGGTATTTAAAAGGCTGCATCTTGCAGCTACCGGCAGTCTTCGTATGGTGGCCATGTACTCCGTTAATGACTACTGTGACATATACTTGCGACTGCTGCGAAATGCCATCTCAAGGAACTGGTGTATCGAGACGTAGTGACAACAGAAATGGACTTAGTTGCTCGTCTGCATGCTGCTTGTATTTCGGTGGACCCCATGATGCTGTGACGTGTGATGACAGCCATTCCACGTCGTTCTCAAACCTACCTCACGTGCACGGTGGATATTTTGAACATTTGCCTTAAATTGTGCATATACTGCTGATGAAATGTTCAATAAAATGTTTTTTGGTACCGGAAGTGACGTCATACTTTGTTTTTCGTGTTTTTTCTCGTAATCTATGGATCATACAGAAACGCTTCTTTGGGCAGTTTTTATGTACTCCCAACGAAGAATCTAGCTGTGCAGAGTTTCTGCGGTAGTTTTGGGACACCCTGTATACGAAATGCAACATTACAAAAATCCGACAAAGGGTAACTACCGAACCTTTAACGGTGAAGTATCGCTATGTATTGGAAAAATGGTAAATTACATATTATTCATTACACGAACTAAGTTCGGGCTTCAAGGGATTAAAAGACACATTTTCGTTTTCCCGAACTCAGCTCGGGCATTTCAAAATTAGCACATCAGCATTGCCCTAACTGAGTTCGGGCATCAAAGGCATGTGGATAAGAGAATTTTATCTAATAAACAAAATCTTTTTCACCAAGAACAAGCAATATTATATATATATATATATATATATATATATATACATTAAATATAAGATCAATAAATATTCAACAAACAGTAGTAGAAATGATAGTATGTAACTCAGACTTCAACATATACTGAATAATTTATTGGTATTGCGAAAAAAAGTATTAAGATGAACCAATGTCTTAAGAATTTTCTGCTTTCAAATTCTTCTGATTCAAGGAATTCAAAGATAAATCCTTAAGATTGAGAAATAAAAAACGTGAAAAAAGGAAAACTTATTAATTTTCAAAGACAGAAAATTACATATCAAAATGTTTTGGCTAAACATTCTGGCTATTCTAGATTTTTATGAAATAGGTTTTTGTGAAATGAAGATTTTTGAAAAAAACTATTTTACTCTTATATGGTTTGTATTTAATACTTCTTAGGTGAACAAATGATAAGGAATCACTTTCATTTTGAAAAATATGAATATACGAATTCTCCATGTCCTCTCCAATTTGCATTGCTGTACATACGGTATATTAAAGTGTTCCCATGGTTTTCTTATGGTTTTTAATTTACAAAGTGCGTCACATCTATTACAGTCTGGATCCGCATTAGCTTAATGGTCAGTGTCACGAGCTCGGGGCTGGCGTGTTATGTGCAATATTCATTTGAAGTCTATATATAGTGCGTGGTGTTGTTAAAATCAAGAAACCAAAATAAACCTGCTTTACTTATAAAAAACGTTTAAAGAGGTAGTACTCTGTAGTGTGTGTGGCATTTTATATAAGCTTGTTGATATGTACCCTCTTTCTCATATCTTCTTTTCTAGAAATTAATTCTTCTTATTCACTACTGAAATGTCTCCAGATGTCGTAGATTGTTTAGTCTAAAACATATCAAACATCAGTGTCTCAAGTGTAGTATAGGGGGGGGGGCTTTGAATTTGGCGATTAGCCTTTGGATTTGGCGCTTTTTATATAGATATTATGGTGAGATAACGAATTCATTCTAGCTTCCGGACACCTATTGCTAAGTGAAGTAGCTTGGCGATCGATTTTAATCCCGAAAGTAATTGACATCGCCAAGAGCGGCCCCTATCCTACACTTTAACCCCATCATAATTTAAAAATTTGCTCCGTTTCCTTATAAGTTTCGCATTAATAAGTTGCATTAAATAAGTGGAACACTCTTATTGACCGTATGAATTGAATGAAGGAACGGATTACAGATGTTAATTTATAAAATATGACCATAAATCAAGATTATATGTAGATTAGATGTAAATTATACTAATTACCTAATATTATTACTCTCAAAAATTCTTTCAGCTGGATTATATGATTTGTTCTACATTTTTATAGTTATTAATTGTTAGAAAATGAATGATGCACTCATGTTTAGACTTAGCAATCCCTTTGTCTGTATTATTCTCCCAAAACTTCGTCAAGCATAGGAAAAAAACCCCTTTAAAATAATTTTTTTCATAGACGCCCCAACTCCCTCCTACAAATTCCTGTAATATTCCGAAATTTTTTTTATCATAGTGCTACACAAAGCGCTTAATGGTAACACTTTAAATAAGAATATTAACATACCATTTGGGACAAAGTAGTTCATAAGATTCATAATTTATTTTAAGGTATGTGACTACCCTAAAATCGTGTGTTTGGTGAAATTTTTCGAAATTTTTTTTATGTTTTTATATTATAGCCCATATATTTAAGATTCCAAAAATACTTTATTTTAGTTCCTACGATATTTAGAAGCAAAGTTATAGCTTAATTAGTAAACCGGAAATGGGTATTTAAAGAGACATAAAATATAAACAAATAGTTTGAACTCCTTTTTCGTGACTTTTAAGCAAGATAAACATTCATTACTTAATGTAAATACAGATCAAGGTATCCTTTACTTATTTAATAATATTTTTTTTTCCATCTGGCAACTGTTTTTTTTAATTCAAGCTTGTTTTATTGAATGGCAATACTATTATCGTCTATACTTTGTTTACATTGTTCATTCGAAAGCGTTCTTCTTTATTACTAATTATTTTTGATATTTTTATAATTTATTCATTTATTTTATTTAATTTTAACGTTTTATTTCATTGTGAATAATTTCAAAATGCCGAAAACTAGATCAAAAGTGACTAGAAAGAGAAGGTTTTATGGAAACAGATTTACCAAGTCAGCACCAAACAGTAACAAGGCGTCGTCTGCAAGTGAAGCAAAATTGAGCCCTAATGACAGTTTTGATGTGCCTGAACCTATATTTCATGGTTCTACAGGTAATCGAATTATTGATTTCCAAGCTTTATTGGGAATTATTTCAATCCTGTGTTGTCCGGAATGCTATGCAACTGGATTGAAACTAACAGAAGATTCCAGGGAAGGACTTTGCTCTAACTTGTGTGTGTCTTGCAGTTGTGGATTCATGACTGGCTTTACTTCTACCCGTAAAGAAAATAAAAAATTCACTCTCAATACTTTATTGGTATTTGGATTGAGATTGATTGGCAGGGGATTCACAGCTGGTAAGAAGTTGCTATGTACTTTAAATTTGCCCTGCATTTCTAAAAACACCTTCAGAGCTCATGAACTCAAACTGCTGGAAGCAGTACAGTTTTGTTCTGAAGAAAATATGAAAGCTGCATCAACAGAAGTGCGAAATTTTAAATAAAGTACAACTTGTGTGGTGTTTCAGTAGATGGCACATGGCAGCGGAGAGACCATATGTCGCTTAATGGCTGCGTCTCAGCTATTTCCATTGATACTGGGAAAATTTTAGATTTGGAAGTAATGACTCAGTATTGCAAAATGTGTGAAATGAAAGTGAAATCTGAGCATGAATGCTCAAACTATAAAGGATCCTCAGGAAATATGGAAGCTGTTGGAGCTTTCAGAATTTTTGAAAGATCATTGATAAAACGAGACTTGCAGTACACCGAGTACTATGGTGATGGGGATTCCAAAGGCTTTTTACAAGTAAAGAATATATATGGGGAAAACAGTGTCTGAAAACTCGAATGTATAGTTCATATACAAAAAAGAGTAGGTTCACGTCTAAGGAAACTAAAAAAGAACACCAAAGGACTTGGTGGAAAGGGCAAACTAACTGATAAATTTATCGATAAACTGCAGAACAATTACGGGATTGCCCTCCGTAGCAATGTTGGATGTCTCGAAAAAAATGCAATCTGCTGTAATAGCTGTTTTCTTTCACTGCTGCTCTAGCAATCAAAATCCCATGCATGGGCAATGTCCTACAGGGAAAGACAGCTGGTGCAAGTATAAACGAGCATTATGCGATGAAAAAGTACACATAGACAAAACAACAGGCCTTTCAAATTCAGTTATTAAAGTGATAAAGCCCACTTACTTAGCACTGTGATACAGATTTGTTAAAAAAATGCCTCCATGGCATGACCCAAAATAATAATGAAAGTTTTAATAATGTATTATGGTGTCTATTTTACCAAAAGAAATTTTTGTTCACAAGAAAACTTTGTTTTGGGTTCACACATTGCTGTCCTATTATTTAATTCAGGTTATTTAGGACTGTTGCATGCATTTAATTATTTAGGTATGGTAATTGATCCAATGATACTTAAAAACGACATGGGAATCGACACAGAACGTATTCAAAAATCAAAACGCCAGTCATTACCCTCAACAAAACTCTCCAAAAAACAGCAAAAAGCCAAAAAAAAGTCAAAATTAGCTAAAAATGAAGCTAAAGAAGGCTTAACCTATAAATATGGGAGTTTTGAAAATGTTTTGTAAGTAGAAAAGTATTTATTTTGTGTTAAAAAAATTTTTAATGTGTTTTACGAGAAACCTTTTCAATATTTTTCTTCACGATAAAGTTCACTATACAAAATATTTTTAAGATAGTAAATTGAAATTTTCAGAACATGTTTTGTGTAGTTCTATCTGTGTTATGAAT
The DNA here is from genome assembly GCA_019973975.1 of Trichonephila clavata. Classification (NCBI taxonomy): domain Eukaryota; kingdom Metazoa; phylum Arthropoda; class Arachnida; order Araneae; family Nephilidae; genus Trichonephila; species Trichonephila clavata. The sequence continues at coordinate 123,850 of BMAO01035333.1, read as the reverse complement.
CAAAATCTAATGTCTGTATGTATATATATATATATATATATATAAATATTTAATTGCATTTTATAAAAAAAAGCATTAATTTTTTTTAAAAATGAGTTTTTGCATACAATTTGGCGTATTTAAAAAACTTTTTCAAGTATTACAAATCTTTTGATACCTAACACAGATAAAGATGTTATTTATGTGCTGTATAAATATTATATGAATACACTTATTAAAATTTTGTGTAAAAGATTTGTCGTAACTGCAATTTTTCACCAAAATTTCGCTAAAAACGACAATTGTTATAGTGTATAAAGTTCTCAGGAAAACAGCAAAAGGATAAAAAAATTCCAAATAAGTTTTACATGAAATTTAAAAGAACTTGAGCTATAAATATGGTGAGTTTAAAAAATGTACAATCAATAGAAAATTTTTCACATAGCATTAAAATCTTTAAATGCATTTTCTGAGAAACTATGTTTTTCAATTTTTTTCTTCACAGTACGGTTGACTACAAGATTTCTTTTTAAGATATTGACTTGAAATTTTCACAGAATCTTTAATTTAGTTTTATCTGTAGTCTAGTCTATAATATATTACCTGCGTATATATTTATTTATTTTATTGCACTTTTTGTGAGAAAATAACATTAGTTTTTTGTAAAAAAATGAGTTTTTGCATAAAAATTGGCATATTTCGAAAACTTTACAGAAGTATTATAAATTTCATAGTTATAATCACAGAAAATGATGTTATTTATGTACTGTATAAATATTATTAGAATATATGTATCAGAATTTTCAACACAATCCTTACCGTAATTGCAATTTTTCACTAAAATTTCACTCAAAACTCCCTATATTTCCAAAAATATTTATAACTTTGTAAAAACTGTGTTTGAATTCTTACTTTTATGTCCCATTACAAATAAAAATATGTTTACATAAGTGAAATTTTACATATTTCAAAAAAAGTGCTCCGAAGGTAGTCACATACCTTAATACTGTTTTAATTTTTAACTTTAAAATATTAATACGACTTCAGAAACACGGATTAAAATTGCATAATACTTTAATTTAGATTAATATTGTAATCGTACTTTATGTGTTGATACACTTTTTTAAATATTTGACCTGAAATAGCTTATAATTTCTTAAGGTAACTGGGACGTCTGCGAGAAGGAAAAATGAACTTTTTTGCACCAATTTTAAATGGTTCTCAATTACTTAAATTTAAAGCAATAGAATAGAAATTTTTACGTTGAATTATCTGTATATTTATGTACTTATACATGTAAAAAAAAATTTTAATTTACATATAAATTCGTAAGAGCAATAATTAATCAAAAACTATTTCTTTTATTTTCAACCATGTTCTTACCTTTAGGTACACATTGCATAAAATCTAATGCATATATAGCTATAAAATTTCCTGGTGTTTTTGTAAGCATAACAATGCATAAAAAGAACGAAATGAAATTTTAAAGTCAAAATTTCTGAAAATCAAAAATTAATTTAGTGATTTAAATTTCCTTTAAGTTTAAATTGTGCTATATCTGAAATTTCAGAATGTTTATTTGAAAACGAAATCAATCACTTTCTTAAAAATGTGTTAATCTTGTATTATGCAAAATATCTTCACTATAGGTAAAGTAGATTTTAAGGAAAATGTACCGGAATTACCAAAAATATGTTTTGAGAAAATTGCAGATGAAGATGTTTTCATCATTGTTTTGTAAAATAATATATTTTAATACAATATAAAATCATACCTTTGTTAATTGGATTATTTTTCATCATTTCTCAGTTTTTTAAATTCTAAGTTTAAAATTCTAGAATCTTTAGATGTCATTTTAATTAACCTATCTCCATTTCATCAATACGTGTTTTCAACGATTCACATCTTCTTCCATTTAAAATACCAAAGTTTACGAAGTTAAAATACCAAAGTAAATTACGAAGCAAAATAGCCGGAGATCCAACCTTCAGTTGTACATGGTACGGTGACATGCCTGGAAAATCCAATGAGTTCAAAAACTCTGCTGGATAATTTACAGCTTCGTTGGTATCGCAAACTGTATCGATAGATTAATATGACATCAAGTCCCCTGGAATCAACTGCTGTATCTTGAAATTCAAATCGTTGACGTCCACATTTCTTGCTGCCAAAATTGCTCTTCCTGCCAGCTACTCATGATTCAAGTATTGTATGTGTATATTGAGAAATATCTGGTCAATGAGAGTATTTTGCGAGTTAACGATTGTGCAGAAATCGGTCGGAAATTTTATGCATCCAGTGTTTTCATGTATAGCTATACTTTTCCATCTCCGATATCTAACAGTTGCTTTGAGAATGTTTCAGCGGATGGATCTTAAATCTGTAAGTTTTAGTATTTTTCCTTCACTTTGATCATCATCATCACAGGATATTATAATATTCCTCACACATATTTTTATTGCTATAAAAATACACAAAAAAATGTCTTCGATGAATTTACGAACTTAATTTGATGTCTAATTTAAATAGAACTCTGTTTTTAAAAATCATAACAAAAGCTCTTTTTCTATTCATACATATGAACATTTATTTTTTTAATGTAAAACAAAAAGTAATAAACATATAAAATTATTCATGCAAATTCAAATATTAACAATAAGCAGCTAGGAGAAACGAAATGTCTAGTTTTCAAGCTGCGTATTTAATTTAGAATAATCCTCAAAATCTATATCCACTGTACTATATCCACGTAATTTATAATTTAAAAACTACACTGAGTATTTATAAATACATAAAATTTCAAGTTTTCTTTAAAATAAACATTTGGCTACCAATGTAAGACACTCTAAATTTACTTGGCAGTAAATGTGTTAATTTCGCCAATGGCATCTAGTTAATTCTCAAAAATCGAAATGAGATCTCCACATTTGTATCAGTTAGTCACAGAGGGAAATTTAAAAGGATAATATCATGTTCTTAATTGTTCCAAAAAAGTTTTTAAAAAAATCAAAATTTATGATTATTTTTCAGAATTTTTTTTACAATGATTTTTTTGTTTTAAATAGCTTGAGATAACAACGTACCAATTAGAGGATTATTAACACAAGCATTTAATAGAAACTTTACTTATTGGATTAAAAAATGCAATGGAGCTCAAATTAAAATTTTTCTAAGTACCAGTAGGTGAAAAAGATAACACACTATTTCTTCGGAAAAACTTTTTCTTTCTTTTTAAAAGGTTTGACTTTTATTTCGTGTATATGTTGTCAATAGATCCGATTAGTAAAAGAAATGACTACATTAATGGTCCCAAAATACTTCTAGTAGACTATGTAGTACTACAAAAGATACGAAACATTAAGAATTTTGAGTATTTCTCAAAACCTCAGAAAAAGTTTTGAGTGATATTAAAGCTTACTTGGAGAGGATAACAATCTGAGGGATAGAAATCCCCAAAATAAAAAAATAGCAAATGTACAGTAATACAGGACGAAAATATGCCTTAAATATAAATCCTACAATATTTATAAAAATATTTTAAGAATTAAAAAAATGAAGAGATTGAAATAATTTTAGCTGAATCTGACATCCGTATATAACAAGAAAACCGAGACTCACGTTATGGATCAATATATTGTCCTTCTTGAACTATTAGATCTACAGACTTGAAATTTGGAAAGCATGTTTCTTGTGTTAAGAAGATATCCCTGTAGGGTTTCTGCAAAAATCAACTCCTATGAGTTTTTACGAGGACTGGAGTGATTATATAAAAATTTCGTTTCTCATTTATTAGAATTATATTTAGAATTTATCGAAATTTTTTATTATGCTGAGTACAGATTCACTAAAAATGGGTTTTGGGGAAATCCACTTTGAGGGAAGGGATTACGGAAGCATAAAAAATAATTGAACTTCAATTTTAGAAATTCAAGTCCTGTTGTTTTTAAATTAAGAAGTGAGGAATATATATATATATATATATATATATATATATGTTGTTTTTGTTGCCGTGTCCTTCTCGAAGGGAAGGAATGAAGTTGTCAGGGCCTGTGAGACAGGTTGGACTTCTTAACGATAGATGGCGAAACCATCTCCTCAATTTAGGCATGGAATTGGAGGGGAGGGAAATATTCTGCAGTCCCCTGCCTTTGTGGTTTCTACTGCGACCGCCCACAAGACTTTCGGACCCACTGATTTAAGGAGCACGTACTCCTTGCGCACCCGGTGGTATTTGGTGGCATCGGGCATCGAGCCCAGGCTCTCCGGTCTGGAGTTCGATGCTCTAAACACTAGGCTACCCACTACCCCTATATATATATATATATATACAATATATATATATATATATATATATATATATAAACCCAGTATATATCCATACAACATGATGAAATATCCAGTTAAGCTGTTTGGTAACGCCTTGTAAAGTTATATATATATTAATTAGAATAAAAAAAAACATTTAAAATATCAGTTTTCTTTCCTCCATTTTGAAATACAGAATGCGAATGAATTTATTTTCAACAAAGAGCTTTGTAAAAGACTGCAATGGTCCATGTTTATAATATTAAATGTAAAACATACTTATATTTCACACAATTGCTAAAATATTTAAAGTTTAATTGCTTTGAAAGGTATTTGTTTTTGCATTTTACTCAGGGCAAAAAAAGCATCCCCTCATCCTAAAAAATAAACAATATTTTTTCAAAAATTCCTCGCCCGAGAATCATTGGATAATGATGATGAAGTGTTTCACTCAATAAAGTAAGATAAGTAACAAAATAAATCTTTTTTTAAGCGAAAAGAAAAATCCTTTCATCCATTCCCATTATTTTTGGATGTGAACATGAAACCAAATGGGAAGCTCAATGGAAAAATAAATACGTTAGATACCTCTTTTATCATCCTATAGAGCAACTACAAAAATAAATTTTCGTGCAACAGTATATAACAATCCACTGGCTCTCAAACGCTGTCTTTATTTAACGATGATTTAAATTAAGTGATAATATATCACCTGACCGGATTGAGAAATGTAAAGAACAAAATTTTATCTTACAGGGATGGATGATAAACTAGATACCATAAGACCATTTGCAACCTGTTATGCTTGGTCTTTGAAAAAAAACAAGGTACCACAAATTAAAACCTCAAATAATTTTCTTAAGGAATTGTTTTTATTTACATTTTTATGTAACAATTAAAACATTTGAACACCAGCAACTAATATTAAGTAACAAAGGATATGCATCGCTTTTGCATAACGTATAATATAATTATAAGCATCGTTTATACATGTTATCGAATAAATACAAATTTTTTTAAATTATATATATATCAGTATGTGCTTTAATGTAGATATTTAATAAATCTTGAAACGTTTAACTAAAATTTTAAAAAATTCTTGCTCTTAAAAATGTGTATGAAATATAGTGCTGCATTTGCTCACGCTTGTTCTGGCTTTATGAAATTAAAATTATAGGTATAACTTATCAGAAGCTACAACGTAATTTAAAAGACGTTTGGATTAAATTGGTATGTGGTGACGAATATCCGGAGGAAAGAACTTGTGACGCTTGGGTCTGCAGCTGCGAAATGAAGCAAATGAAGATTTATATATATATTCTGTATACGCGAGTTTAAAGAATTAGTGGAGTAAGGTTAGCTTGGATGTGAAGTGAATAGATGAGAATCTATCAACCGGCAGTAGTACGTATACGTATACAGTGTACGACGCGAGAAGTTGGAAATTCGGAAAGTGCTCAGTTCCACTACTGGAGAAGTGTTTGAGGTACAAACATCTAAAGGATTAATGGATTGCAAGAGTTCAGGTACAGTGACCTTATTTCAAGTAGAAGTTACAGAGTTAAATTATTAGCTCGCTTCTGAAATAAAACAAGCTTTGTGTAAGTTATCGTAAGGATAGATTTGCATGATCGTATATATTATCCCCACGCCATCTTGTCTTATCTTCGTCTTCTAATTGATCAAATTTATCTTAATTAGAGTGTTATTTGTGTTGAAAATAGAGATAAATAAATAATTTGAGTTCATCATGCCGTCTAATCCTTTAGTTCCTCGCACACATCTAGAAGGGTCACAGGGAATAAGGAATGTAAATTCCTTACAATTATTTGAAAACTGATTACAACCTTCCATATACAAGACAGCTTCGATTGAATATCACTTTAGCACTCACAAAACCAACTTCATAAAACTTCGTCTTAAGGTATCCGACTAGTTGTGACAACTTTTTTTTTTAAAAAAAGGAGATATGGGGATATTTTGTTATTTTTAGATTTGTTTAGAGCATTTTAAGAAAAAATGTGCTAAAATTAAGAAAAGAAAAAGAAATTTTTAATACTAAAATGGGAAAAAATAAGTAAAAATTGACAAAGAATAGCATAAACGCGGCCCATTCTGCACCAGAGGTTTATGAACAAATTTTCAATTTTTTCTCTCTAATGTGTTGCTATATTATTCAATTCTGAAATGACCTTCAGGAGAAGAGATATTTTCTTTTTTACAAAAGCTAGATCACTTTATCTCGGTTACTATATGAAAATGCTTAAAAAGACAGTGATTATATTTACATAAGGGACTGTAAATTTTGTAATAAAACAATGATTAATAAATCTGAAGGTTAAAACAATTCTACTATTATATAAAAATTACAGAAAACATATCACAGTTAATTATGTTCAAAACTTTTTTAGCAATCGCTGTTTCAAAAAATGTTCAAAAAATCACATTTCGAGTAAAACGCGTTTTAAGGGGTATGACATCTTTCTTAAAGTAATGGCATCTGCTTTTACTAAAAAACTTGTAGTTTTTGTTCTAGTAAGCGAAAAAGGTTACACTTGGTATTTTTATAAAGCTAATAAGATGGTCCATAAAATAAAATCATTAAAAAAATTTTGTCAAAATTCATAGTTTTAGGATAGTCGAAAACCCTTAAATGTATTTTTAATGTTATTATTGGTTACTACTTATGTCTGTAAGCCTCATGTTATGCAATGTGGAGCATGAGGAGTTTTGACCGCACAAAGTTAGTGAGTGAGTGAATATTAACATCTCACTGTTCAGCACGAGGGCTTTTGGGGACGGTCCGCGTAATTTTGAACCATGGTCTAGTGACGTTGACGACACCTGAGCTGGCACCCCCTCTCCTAACTACCACACCAACGGGAGGACGTTTGAACTTTCGACAGATTAAACGTGCATCGTTCTCCTACACGGTGGGTGTTCAATGGTACTGGGATCGAATTCATGACACGTTAGCCACGATCCGATGTCTAGACCACTTCTCTTCCGCGGCCACTTTGACCACACAAATCACATAAGGAGAGAGTGAACTAATAGTAGGAATTGAAAAATGATATCGGTTTATGTGTCCCTGTAAAGCAATGGATAGCTCGTGGGACATCTAATTCAGAGGTCGAGAATTCGAATCCTGCGACAAATGGCTTAATTTCTGAGAATGTGATTTATGAACCAATAGTTACAAAAGCAAAAATAGTAGTCGAACACTAGATATAGAATGGAAAATCACTTTTTGTTTTGCCACTTAATATTGTGATTTTGTCATATGTATATACATATTTATATTACTTTTAATCATTTAATAAAAAGTTGTAAAATTAAATATTTCCTTGTCGACCTAACTGGGAACTGATTTTATATTTTTTAATATTATTTGTTAAACATGTATTATTTAAACTTTTATGGAAAATGCTTTTATAATAATAATAGTTTTCCAATGTATAATGATATATACAAAGACTTACAATACTTAAAACATAATTTATAAGTGGATTTACTTATATTTTAATATATCAGATTATATAAATTTTAACAGAAACACCAGTTACTACTTCTAATGAGAGTAATTCTGTTAATAATGTGCATTTTTCAAAATTCCTAGTTCAGCCCTTGTTTGGAGTGGCTATAATGCTGCACGAGGGATATTGGCGACAGACCTCGTCCATTTGAATTATGGCCAAGTTATTTTCCGGAATGGAAATCTTAGCTATGTGTTGGCAAAATATTATTAGTATAGAAGCATTCTTTATGAAAGGGAATGTTTAAAAATATCTCTTTCCTCATGTTTGACAAAAAGTTGCATTTAAACAATTATTGCTTGCAATAATATTCTTAAAATTTTTTTATGTATTTTTTAAATGTTCAACTGACATTTTGTATCAAGAATTTAAAAATTTATAATGCTTTTTTCAAACTCATGGCTCCAAATGTAGTCATTTTAAGATGCTGATGCTAGTAAACAAAACGCAATGGAATACCGAATGATTCAGAAAGAAATATACATTTTCTAGATGCTGTAAGACAGAACAGTCAAAGACAAGCATCACCTCAGCAAACTGAAAGGTAGATGTACTCTTTAAGTTAGTTCTCAGCCCTAACGGAATTGACGTGGGAAATAGTATGCGTGACATGTGAGTAGTCAATCCAAATGATTGCCTTTGCAGTGGGAATGGCTTTATGTGTTCTTGAATTTAAAAAAAAAATGTTACAGGAGTCATTTTTTCGGATATGTTCTTTGTTTAGTGCTGAAGTGGCCCGCTTATCCGGTAGGACAGAACCCGGGATTTTTGGATCCGAAACCGAGTAACTTAACCACTACAACAAAATGACCTCCAAGGTGCGAAGGCTGTTACTGGCTTATTTAGATTATAATTGCTACACACTCCCCTACCAGAGTTGGTTAGACGAACGAACGATATAGTTGTTAATGGGAGTAGTCAGTTTTTTGTGGGTTGGATGAGTTGCGTCCTGTTTATCTGACGAATTTTTTTCCTTGGTTTCTCTCTTTTTTTGCGGATAGATGGCGCCACGACAGAGCAGTATAGGTTTTGCTTTTCTTAGTTAATCTAGGGTCACCAAATGAAGTGGCGCGCTTATCCGGTAGGATAGAACCCGGTATCTTTGGATCCGTAACCGAATAACTTAACCACTACACCAAAATGATCACCTGGTGTGGAGTCTGTTACTGGCTTATATAGATTATATCGTTACAGTGCCAAAGTGGAAAGGCAGACGATATTAACATCTTTATTCTCCAATTGGATGATGCAACACCCTACTGGTCAGCCAACGTGCAATATTTTCTCGATGAGCATCTTCTCCTCTGATGGATTGGACGAGTCGCAGACTACAATATGCTACTTACCTAAAGGTCACTCAGCAGTCATGCATTAACACTTTGGGATTTCTTCCAGTAGGGGCATGTAAAGGACAAAGTATTTGTCTCTACCCTTCGTGTTGATCTAGCGGAGCTAAAACAGCGTATCACAACCACTAGCGAGGGTCTTAATTCAGATACCTTAACACGTGGTTCAGCGGATATGGATTATTGGCTTAAGACGTGTCGTGTGACTAAAAGTTAACACCTAGAACAGATGGGTCTGTCTCAAATAAAACTTTAAGTAATCCTATACATTCTGTTACAAGTAACATATAATATCTTAAATTGTTCTTCATTCATAGTGCATTGAACTAGTATATTTCTTATGAATCGTCTTGTATTCTTCTAGAGTCAAAAGTCTTCTTCCTTGAAAGTTACCTGGAATTCAATTCGATGCTATTTAAAATCATAACCACCACCTTCTTTTCGAAATAGTGTTATATCTTAATGTGGAAAAACGTGGAAATTAAATCAATAAGTAGAGAGCGGATAGAGACCAATTTAATATCCAGAAATGCGTTAGAAAAAGTTTTTCAGCGGTCAATTTGTAATGGGTTCTTTCACACTTTTTAATTAACCTCTAGTGGAGAGAAGACCTTCTTATAAATGTCTTAAATCATTTTTAGGATCTTCTTCCTGTGAAGGGACCGTGGCGTATGCCAGTGAGTCTAATTACTTGTGAGGAACGGCAGTCAGAGAGTAACGGGAAATCAACTAAGAAACGATTTTGAGAGAGAAATCGCAAGAGAGAGTGATAGTGAAATATTTACAGAAGATTGATATTATAGTTCTGAAAGTTAACTTGCAGAATATTTATAAAACGCTATTCAGATCTTCAAAAAGTATTTTGCCATCCAAATGAATTATGTACATTTTTATTAATCTTGAAAAACTTGTTGCTCTAGCTTAGTGGTTTAGATGGCGAACTCTTTCGTGACTGGTATTATTTCTATAAAATCTTGTGTTTCGGGTAGCAATTCGAACCGTAATTTTTCTCATTCCGGTTCAACTGAAAAAAAAAATATATCGGTCCAGTTCTGGTTTTCGTTTCGCAAAGAGTAACAGTTTTCGTTTCAGTTCCGAATGACTAATTTTATTCTATGTGTATTCTAATTTGCACTAAAAATATAATTCTATCACAAAAAATGCATTTCTATCAAAATTTAGAAGATTAAATTCTTTTTTTAATGGGTACGCTATATGAATTAATACAATTAGCCAGCACGTACAATACGAGATGAGAGCAGAGAACATGATTTATTTATAGATGCGGCAGATATCGGTTTATTTTTGTGATAACTGACGCATTTATGAAATGGGTAGAGATAGTTCCTTTAAGGAACGATTTGGCTAAAACTATAGCGCGCGCGCGCGCGGCGCTACTGTCCTATATTAAAACTATGCATCGTGCCACGGAGCTCCAATACAAATGATTAACGATAATGGACCCCAATTTATGCTCGAAGTTTTCGAACGCATATGTCACAAGTTGAACACAAAACAAACAAAAGGTCACATATAGACCGCAATCTAACCGAACAGAGAGGGTAAACCCAAAAGAATCTCCAAATGATTTCTAGTTTTGTCAAAGGAAATCACGAAACTTCGGATAAATTTCTCAAAAAGTTAGCTTACGCCATACTTTAAGCAGTGCATAAAACAACAGGGAAAAGTCCCACGGAATTATTTTTTTGTCAAAAATTAATAACCCCACTTCAGATTTTGGTGACGGCAATTTCAGAGCCGACTTAGTAAGTGGAAATATAAATTTTTTTTTTTTGAGGAAGCAGGGCAGAGACAACAGAGATTGAACAGCAGAGATGGGAAAGTATTATAATCGAAGAAGGGAAGTGAATGTTAAGGGAACCAGGACATGCTCGGAGGTGTTAAATGCCACAATTAAGACAATTTGTTTATGAGCCATATATCTTTTAAAATTTTCAATAGAGCTTAGATATTTTATGTTCTTAATAAAGATAATTTAATTATTCTGTAGAACTACAAAATAACTTTTTAGTTCAAAAGTTTTTTTTCCCTACTTAATTTAAGTAATACATAATTTTTGAGAACTCATAATACATACTTATGTTTAGGTACCATTTTTTAAAAAAGTAACTTTTTTTTTATACAAAATATTTTTTACACATATATAAAACAATACACAAAAGACAGTGAACCTATTTTTTTAGTGAACATTTAGTATAGTTTCTTTAAAAAAATTATGAAACTTTGAAATTTGGAAAATTTCTATTTTTCTGCTTTTTTTATGCATAAAACCATTTTTTAAAGTTTAGGCACTATTTTAATAGAAAAAAAATTAGGTTCATTATATACATAGGCATCTTGTATAGAAGTATAAAAAAATCTGGAATCTTATAGTGCAATAGTTTTTTTAAAAAATGTACCTAAATGCAAAAAAATATGCTTTTGGGAGAAAAAGTGAAAAAACTAAGGATCAAAAGGTCCGTGGTCATTTGTTTACATTTTTATTTTTCATATTTTAGGGCTATTATATCAATGAACATATAAGTATTACATTTTTAGGTTCAGAAAAATATGCACTATTTTTAGAACTAAAATTGAAAAATCGATTTTTTGAAAGCATATGATGTCCTGGTTCCCTTAAGGTAAATAATCAGGTATTGGTAGAATCACACCCTATGAGGTTGGAAAGTAAAAAGTTGGTTTGAAACTTTTAACCTAAATTTGAAAATCTCTATGATGTAATAAAAGTTGGGAAAAAACAACGTGGTTATATGGAAATAGGGTAGGGCTACTACTTAAATGTAGATCACTTACGAATTTATTACCCAAAAGATAGGTTGAGGGTAATGTGGATACAGACAGGTCTAATGATGAGTCGTCTCGAAAAGCACAGGAAGAAGCCGAGGTGGGAGAAAGCCTAGCCATGGGGAAAAGCACCAAAGTTTAGCAGGGAGTCAGCGACAGAAGAGGAGCGGGGACTTTCCTTAGAGTAATTTGACTAGCATGTCAGCAAAGATCTGCCAGTGCGGAAGGCTGCAGCGGTGATTCAACAGTAAGTTAAGAAGAATGTCTGGTTGTATTGTTTCTTTTTGTTCTTCTGACGGAGCAGTCAGGTCATTTTAACTGAAAAGCAGATCCGGTTACCTAATTTCTTTGGAGCAAAAAAGTTGGTCACCAAGGTGGGTGCATTTTTGTATTTAGATTTATTTCAAATTGTGGAAAAAAATTGTTTGAGTACAATTGTTTCACTACCAAATGAGGCCTGGCTAGTAGGTGAGAATCATTTGAACTGTTTGTCATATATAATACATTTGAACAATAGTATGTACTTATGTATTCTTGTATATAATTTCTAGTTTGGGACGTAGCGTAATTAGGAACAAATAACACTAACACTAACAGTGCAGCACTAAATGAAAGGGGATTTGTTTTTAAAAAAAGCAGATGGTGTTTATAGTTAAAGCAGATGGTGTTAAGCAGTGAAAATGTGTATTTAAAATTGATTAATATTAAAAAAATATGTATGACTAATTAATGTTTATAAATGTATGCATTAATGGTTGATGGTATTCAATGAACAAATGCAAAATAACGTGGTTCGATAGTGATAATATTGCTATTTCAGACTGACAGACTGATGTACCTAAATGAGAGGAAGAATTTAACATGGAAAAATTGATGTAAAGTGCAAGAATGTGTTGGTTATTAAGAATTGTATAGTGCATGGCTGGGGTTTGTGTCCTCAAATGGAGGTTTTCCCGTAGTCCTAGCCCAAATGAGTTGTACAAGTAGGATATAATTTTTTATGTAAATGAAATACACCGATGTATTTGATTAAAATTTAAGTAAGAAAGTCGGTAAGTTGAAGTCCTTATGAATCTGATCAGGAATTAGAGTAACTTCAAAATTTTGGCAATTCCGGATTCAGTACTAAAATTTAATGTCGTAATTTTTGTTGGGATGTTGAGACCCTCATATATATCACGCCTCTTTCACTTGGGATGCGGAGGGAGGTGGTTGTATTGGGTCTTTCTGCGAGCCCCCTACTAATGCTCATGGGGAAAAATATTTCTGTTTCGAAAACTTTCTCCCGAAGAAGAAGACGCGGTTTATGTAAATACAGTGGCGTAACGTACTCCCCAGCAACTCCCACATTGCAGGAGGCTCGGGGACTCCGAAAGTTTCACTAACGCTAAGTACGTATATGGGCTCGGGGCCCAAAACCTGAGTTTGTAGGGTTACCCTTATATTTTTCATTACGCCACTGCGTAAATGAAGACTTATATTTAAGCCTTAACTTTTTGGTTCGAGAGAGAGAAAGAGGTTTGGAGTTAGACGACAGAATTTAACGATTAACGCAAATTAATGAAAAGCTAGGGGAGAGCGGCTCTCACATCTAATTGCTTGATACTTAAATGTCTGTTGATTGACGATTGAGCCAATAAGTTTTAATTGAACAATATCGATCAGAGGTCGGATTGCTGAGAAGGGAATTACGGTAAATCAGATGCAAGTAATCAAAGATTGCTAAACGTAAGCTGATTGAATCTTAATAATTATTAAATATATCTTGCGTTTGTTCCTAAACTTAATTAAAGTTGCATTCCCTACCCATGATCGTAGATATTTAGTAAGGAATAATAAACTATGATTGTTCTGATTATGACTGATTTTTATTTTAACTCTCAACACTAATAAATGGGGTGGTACGTTCATTAGTGCTTGGGTGCCAGAATCATTCACTGCCAATATTTCATTTGTAAATAAAGAATGCAATAATAGTACAATACAATAATGAAAAATAAATACAATAATATTCCTGAGTAAAAGTTTCACAGAACGCATCACTTTAAAAGAATCACAATTAATTTTGTAAATTATTTTGATGTAATTTTTAAGCATTTTAGCTGACAAAATAAAAAACAAAACTTCTGTTCGGATGTTTTCCGAATTGTTATTTATAGACAGTGTAGTAGGGGAGAATATTAGAAGCCCCCCACCCTTTAAAATCAGGTTTTGGACAGCAATCCGGATCTTACAAAAATATTTTAAAACCATACAATAAACCTTTAGGCCCCCTATATTCCTAGACGGTGTTTGCCACTATTTTTAGAAAATTACGATTTCCATCGTTCTCAATCCAAATCATAAGTACTTAACAAACGTAGTTTCCTTGTCAAACGATCTTTTTATGAACGTTCCCTCTGAACACTTTTGGATACAACAAATTATAAATTCTTGTTGAAATAAATAATTTTAAAAAATCTGTCACTCCAAGATACATTTTCTTTACAAATGTAAAATTAATTTCATCTCTAAAAAGACGCTGGTAGTGTTTCATAATATATGAGCCCGTGTTCAGGGTAATTTTATCTACAAGCAATCAATTAAAAACTAAAATGCTATCAATTTTCACGTTTTGTATTTTGTATTCTTTTTTTTTCTTCATATTTTGTATGCCTGAAAGAAGTATTAATTAAATATAAAAAAAGTATGAGAAGAGAAAAATGGTTATCTTATTTTTTCCCGCATAAATTATAACTTTAAGCAAATCAAAGTTAGCATTCTTTAAGAAATAAAATATACTATGGAGAATAACAACCATCGTTTATCAAAGAAAACTTGAACGGAAAAGAGATGAGAGCTGAGATTTTTATTAATTAATTATATTCTTCATTGAAGACTCAATTTTATGGGGTTAAAAAAAACTGTTTTTTTTTTATATTTAGGAAATTAATGAATATGAATAAGAATGCGTTTCATTAAAAATTAAAAATCCTTTCGTAGTAGCTGAAAATTAAAAAAATTCTTTAAGTCAAAGCTAACACTAAGGAGTATAATTTTTTTTAAAAAAAAAGTATCCGTAAAATAAAAAAAAATACAAGGAAAAAAAAAACAGGTTTTCCATTAATGTATCAAAGATGAAAAAAATTATGCAATTTTTTTCAAACTCTTCATAAACAATATTCTTTTAAAAGATGTTTATGAATAATATTATGTGTGCGGGTTGCTTATATCATTTAAAATTGTTGAAAACTCGTCAGTGAAGTAAAACCTTTTCATGGATCAAAACATCGCTATTAAAAAATGACCACATTTGTATGACAGTACATGAGAGCAGCATCAGCTCATGTTAAACAGATAAACATAATCGGTGGTCCCGAATTCATGGTACAAGCTTTAAGGGTAGATACATGACATTGTAACAATTATTATTGTACTGGAATGTATGGGTGTATGTGACTCGGTGAGAGGCAAACCGGGAAAATAAAGGAAAAGATAAATGGAGTTATCGGTTATGGGTTTCGTACATGCGGTTAAGAATGACAGGTTGTTCCGATCGCCATTCGTAACGGCATGCAGTTTCAGCATGATGGAGCGCCAGCCCACTTCAGCTATGAGGTGAGATCTTACCTTGTTGCCTCGTTACGCGATAGATTGGGAGTGGTGAACCAGTCCTTTGGCCACCCCGATCTCCCGACTTATCGAGGCTCAATTACTTTTTATGGTGGTATTTGAAGAATCTTGATTTCTGCAACTCCATTTGACTCAGATGAGGATTTCGTTGCTCGAATATCCGAGGCTGCTGCACGTGTGCGTGCTTCGCAGCCACGCATGTATCGTTACTGATGGACTCGATTTCGAACAGTTTTTGTAAACATTACACTTGACAACGACGCTTTCAATAAATACTTCGACTTTCCATCCGTCTCTTTTTTTGCATTTGTGCCTCACATTGTCACTTACAACCATACATACCTGTAAAATAAATGATTGTTATATTGTCTTGTACCTACTCTTGAAGTTCATTCCTTTAATTCGGGACCACATTATATTCAAAGTTAAGCTTAAAATCCCAAATCAACCCAAAAAGTAATCCTGAAAAAGAAAACTGAATTGGATCATAAAGCTGCCTTCACCAAATGTATGAGAGCCTGAACTAAACACGAAGCTTATTTTCTGACAGTAAAATGTCTCAATTTTCATGAAAGTTTGTAATTCATACATCTGTTTATAATATATATATATATATATATATATATATATATATATAGTGTTTTTATAAAATTTCAAAATATCCCATAAATACTTTTTTCATTTTAATTCGAAAAAAGTGGATAGCTCATTTAACATTGTGATATAGAAGAAAGTGTAAAACACATTTTAGGCCAGAAAAAGTGGATCAACTCTGATAAAAATGAGGAGTAAAAATATGCTGCTCTGTGTAAGAGAGTGAAGCCAGAATATAATATTACTGTTTCAGTTCTTTTGTATCTGAAAAAAATATTTTGACTTCGGGTCCTATTCTGTAACTTTAATCGAAGGCAACCATTATGTCCATACGTAGTTTAGTATAAAAATTTGAAGCGTTGGGTACGTACTGATGCGTTGTCTTCGTCATGTGATTATGAGTCAAAAGTTATGAGCTCATTAATAACTCATAAATATACAATAACATTCTGCAACACTAATAATATTACAGACATTTTTCAACGTCATTGTTCTATTAATTCTGTTATATCAATTTTAGAATTAAATATCCAATACATTATCATTGGTTCAAAATAAACAGGTCGATTTATTAAGCATTTTTTTAAAGAAGAAATATAATTTATATAGTGAATTATATTCAATTCAGATTCTTGAATAATCACTTTTAATAATTATTCTTACATTATGAGAAACAAAAAAAGAATTTCTCAGGATTCACAGCCACGACTTGTTATGTTAGTCTCCCATTTAGCACTTTGTAGTTCATCTTTATCGAAATCACTGGCTCACTTTTCAAACTTCCACAATCCACCAACGTGAGGACATTGATCCTCGACAGTTTTGGTGTAAATCTGCTTCTCTACAGAGCACAGAGAGGCAGATCTTTATTTGCCCCATGATTCGAACCTAAAGCAACTAGTTTCACATTAATTTGCCTCGGGACTCGAACGAATACAGATCAGCAGAAGCAGTCAATGAGTGCAGTGAATTCTTTACTACACTGCTGGCCACCGTAAATGCAACACCAAGAAAGACAACAGATAGCACAACAAAAATTATTTTGTTGACCAAGTTGACCAAGTATCAAATGATTAAATTTATAGACTTATGTGAAGTGTGGTTCCTGCCAGAATCAGTAGCCAGAGTAGCCGCCGTTGTTGGAGAACACCGCTGCCACACGTCTCGGCGTTTATTCAAAGAGACTGGATGTGTTCTTAGGGTACAGCAGACCAGGCAGCTTCCACACGTCGCCAAAGCTGATCTGGCAAAGCAGCTGGGGGTGTAATAAGGGTCAATCGTTGAGTAACCATGGATCACATGTTTTCTATCGGAGAAAGATCCGGAGGGCTAGCCAGCCAGGGAAGTAATTCAATCTGGTGATTGACGAAGAACATTTGGACAATGCGTGCCACGTATGGTCGCTCATTATCCTGTTGAAATATGGCTGTGGCCAAGCCCTGAATGTAAGGAAGGACAACTGGCTCCAACACCTCGGAGATGTAGCGCTGGATGTTCAAAGTACCGGCAATGCGTACTAGAGGAGTGCGAGGGTGATATCCAATAAAGCCCCATACCATAATACCCGGTGCAGGACCAGTGTGGCGGTGCATAACGCAACTGTTAAGCATCCTCTCTCCACGGTGTCTCCAGACTTGAAACTGACCATCGTGGTGCTGCAGACAGATGCGCGACTCGTCAGCAAAGACAACTTCATTCCATTCTGCCGCCCACATCCTTCTTTCATCGCTCCATTGCGGGGTAGAAGTCTGTGGTTCTGCGTCAAGGGTAGACCAAGCAATGGACGTCTTGCGGACAGACCACTCTGCTGTAAACGGTGTCGAATGGTACGCGCAGACACTGAATGATGCGTTACAGACTCAATGTGCTGTGCTATGATTTGTGATGTGATTGAACGATTCGTCACTGCCATGCGCACAATTTGCCTGTCATCACGTGAAGTGGTGCACTGAGGTGGATGCGATCAATTACTTCGGTCCGTCGTACCCTCCTGTATCCAACGGTCACATATCCGCATTACAGTTGTTTTGTTTCGTCCAACACGTGCGACTACCGATTTCCCTGTAAGATAATCCACAATCTCGGTAGGCCACTATCCTACCTCTGCCAAACTCGGATACTTGATCAAAAGCTGATCACTGTTTTCTACGAGACATAACTGATCGTTTTTTCAAAAAACCACAAGAAAATCATATTCGCCGAATTTGAAATCGTCGAAATCTCCAAGCCTCAAATAGCGCTTTGAGGTGGAGCCATAGGCGTTCATGATGTGTGACTGCGCTGAAATTGTAATCCTTTGCATATCTCACCTAAGCTAATACACGGTGAAAAATTCATGTTATTTGCGTACTTCCTTCAGGGTGTTGCATTTACGGTAGCCAGCAGTGTATAATGACTAGGTTTCTGTGACCACAACACAAAATTAAACTGTTTCAAAATGCGTGAAATTTTTTAGCGCTTTCAAAATTTGTTGATTTTTGTTTTTCAGACAAATAGTAACAAAATAATTTCCAAAATTCTTTTATCATGATATTTTTATAATAAAAAAGGAGAATAAATATTGCTGTTGTCTTTTATGCCCCCTGATCTCGACTGCGCTAGATTCAAGCCACTAAATTCATTATAGCAAAGAGCTACATTCATGCCTATCGTTGGTCATAGCCTTAAGATCCATGCAGTTGACAGTACGTTTCAGCTTTATTCCACCCCAATTTAGACGGAGAACACCCTGGGGCTGAGGATCAGGAGCCGCTTATCTCTCTTCTTCTTTCAACAATCTCACGAGAGGACTGTGGACTTGACGGCTATTTAGAGTACCCCCATGCTGCAAAGGTACTATACATTTATAAGTATCCATGCCTTCCCCGGGATTATAACCCGTGTTCTATGGCACAGCAGTCAGCGTAGCTAACCAGTATACCATTTCGACAAAAACAGAGATGACCGTGTTAGCTTAGTGGTCAAAGTAGCAGACTTGTGGCCGGCGTGTCATGAGTTAGAGCCTAGTACTGCTGAAGACCCGCCCTCCAGAGGAGGTCGATGCACAGGGTAAATATGTTGAGGCTAAAATGTCCTCCCATCTTAGGTGTCGTCCTCGTCACTTGACCATGGTTCAAAATACAGATGCTCATGACCAAAAGTCTTAGAGTACCTGGATAGTGCTACATTAATTTTCACTCACTCGAAAAAAGTTAGAAAGACCCCCACACATTCTCTCAGCTAGAAAATTAAATTAAGGAAAATATTATAAAGATGTCAAATCACGCAATAAAATGAAAGGAAAGACTCATACTTTTAGATAAATTGTCTCCAAGCACAGTCACATATAGGCCTTTGAGATATTATTTTTATTAATGGAAAAAGCAAGTCTGCTATAAAACAGGCTTAAGACTTTTAATGCAAGAAATAAAATGAAACAGGGGTTCACACAGAAGAATGTCATTTGTAATCCAAAGGAAAATATATAGAATTAGAATAAATATCAAGGGAGATTGTTGAATATGTATGTTTACAATTGTGTGACCTATGGATTAGAACGGGTAAGTGGGGCGTTTCCAACCAAGGGTTCGCCCACGGTAACTTAGTGGCCTAGGTTACGGACTCGTAGCCGGCGTATAATGAACTCTGTCTCAGTGCCGCTGAAGACCCGCCGTGTAGGGGTGAGATGCACGTTAAATCTATCGAGAGCTAAGATGTCCTCCCGGTGTTGTGGTATCGTAGTTAGGAGAAGGGCGTTCCAGATCAGGTGCCGTCCTCTTCACTTTACCATGGTTCAAAATGACGAGGTCCGTCGTCAAAAGCTCACGTGTAGCTGAGCAGTGTGACGTTAATATTCACTCACTCTAACTAAGGAGTTATAGGTTTTACACTAAATTAAGTAAACGTATAAAAGTATATACATATTAAAAGGCATTTTAACAAAACAAATATTATAAAATATAGAAATACATTGATTATCAATATTGCTAATTAAAGAATATTTTTAGTTGCTACATTTTCAGTAAATGATATGGACCTTTATACTTGAAAGAAAAAGAAAATTAGCTTTATTTATTTTTATTACTTACACATTAAGGTACATTTTGTTGCATTACTAATTCATTTTCTTTATCAAATTCTTTTTGACATGAAAATTTTAGTAAAATCCAATGAAGTGCGGGTAATCCTGTTTTGAAATAATTAAATAAACATCAGCTTAAAAAAAACATTTAACTTTTGCATTTTACATGTGTCTAGTGCAACAATCTTAAAGGAAAAAAATTGAGTCAAGGAAGTATGACAAATAAAAAATGACAAAGATTTTCTCCCCCATCTTCAAATAAAAAGTCATCATACTCTTATTAAAGTAAAGAAATTAAATACTCACTTTCTTGTATGAGAAAATGCTCTAAAAATTTTTTATCGAGTCCCGCTGAAATCGCTCGTTAAAATTTCCATTTTAATAATGTCTATCGTAAAAACAAAAGACTGATCTTCACATCCATTTTCGGGAAATTAATGAATTCTCTTGTCTCTTCACTTCGCTTTATTTCGATGTACCTTTCAACACACAGGACTTATAATTTGAATTGAAATAAGGTTGATTTCCGCACAGAATTAACTGCAAAACTCTAGTAAAAATTATCTTTCCTTTTTGGAAACTTTGTTTATTTTTATCGCAAATTTGGAATAATTTATGAAGCTTTTATTGAAAGTTCTTAGTCACAATCAAGAAACGTATTTTCTTTCCCTGAGTTTATAAATATATTCTTAACGTATTATTGGAGTTTACTCCTTAAGAAACGATTTTCATATAAGTCCCCCAGTATTTAAATATTATGAGGAGTAAAATTTGTACCGGCGTTAACAAAAAGCGTTGCGCTGTGTTCTACGCACGCGCCAAGATGCTGTCGGAGGAAAGAAGTATTTTTTCTTTTTTTAAAATTACGATCATTCTTTTTCTACCGAAACCAAACAAAACATAATTACAGAATTGGAAAGTTCATTTATTTCTCCTCGATACGGTATAAATGTTTTTACAAAATAACTAAATTATGCATATTTTACGATTTTTTCTAAAATGACAATGCGTTTTTAAGAATAGAGTTTTTCAATAGTTTTGTACGAATTTCTTACCATTGTAATGCATCAAAATTCTGTACTACAAAAATTTATACTTTGTTCTATTTGAATCAGGGATTTATAATATAAAATACTAAAAAAAATTTTTTCGAGATTTTTCAAAAAATACTCATAATTTTTATTAAACGTTGAATAACTTCGTTATTTATAATAATGATCACACGAAACTATTTTTTTGAAATGTCTAAGATTATTTTCTATAATTTGCTCAAAGAGTAAAAAAATTGCTTAAAAATTATGGATTTAAAAAAAAAATGTTTTTTTTTTTCTAAAACCCTTTTTACAAAAAATAGTTTAAATGAGATTTATTCTTATATTTTTTTGTTTAAAAATTACCATTCCTTGTTATTTATGTGAGAAATTTGGAAATTATGTTTTAAAAACTAAGCTCTCAGAAAAAAGTTGCAAACTACATTTACTAAAGTTTTTCTTTTTAGCGTGATTGGCATCGAAAATCGGTTTTCCAGCCAAGCGACACTTCATGCCTTAGCTCTTTTGAAAAAGAAGTTAACTATAACAACTGAAGATCACAAAAATTGGCGGTATGTATTTAATAGAGTTTTGGTGCGTTGAATAGCAAAATAACGAACCATGACTATCCAAAATAAACTTTATTTCAACACGACCACCACAATACCATAATCCGTTAGAATATTCCCTTTGTAGCGGTACCATCATAATTCAGAAAGAGCCTCCAAACAGAGGTGATTGAGTTAACCAGGCTTTCTACTGTTCATCTTACTACAATTGATCAAATTATGATCAATAACATGCATGGAGGGGATATGATCCTCTTTTCTCTCAAGTACCAAAGTCTCCAGGCACATGAACGGGATCTACGTAGTAATATTGTGCAAAAAGTACACATTTTGATGTTATCAGAAACATGGCTTCGCACTGAGGAATTAGTTGAAATTAAACAACTTTTTTTTAAAAAAAAAAATGGAAATGTGTGGATTTTTTTGTTGTTTTTAGATTTTTTTAGTACATTTAAAGAAAAATATGCTAAAATTAAGAATAGAAAATAAATTATTATAAATAAAATTGGGAAAAAATGGGTAAAAATTGAAAAAAATAACATAAACTTGGTCCATTCTGTACCAAAGGTTTATGAACAAATTTTCAATTTTTCAATTCTGATGTGTTGCTTTGTTATTCATTGTTGAAATGATCTTCAGGATAAGATATATTTTAATTTTTACAAAAACGAGAGCACTTTATCTCAGTTAGTATATGAAATTGCTTAAAAAAAACAGTTATAATATTAACATAAGGGACTGCAAATTTTATAATAAAACAGTGATTGATAAATCTGAATGTTAAAACATTTCTTCTATTATACAGAACTTACACAAAATTTTCAGTTAATTATTTTCAAAACTTTTTTAGCAATCACTAACCCCGTTTGATTATTATCAAAAAATCACTTTTCGAGTAAAACGTGTTTTAAAGTGTGACATCTTGCTTAAATAATGGCATCTGCTTTTACTAAAACACTTGTAGTTTTTGGTCTAGTGAACGGAAAATGATGAACTTGGTATTTTTATAAAGTTAATAAGATGGCCTATAAAATAGAATCATAAAAAAATTGTCAATTTTTGGCAAAATTCACAATTTTAGGGTAGTCGGATACATTAAGACTCGTATTCATTTTATCTACACAAATTAAAATCATTCGATTTGTATTTAATACTTAATTGAATAGGAACTGCTGAAACTTTCAAATAAAAATATGATAAAATTGTTTCAGACAATAACATATCTTGATTTTTTTTAACTCCGCTATTTTTTATATAGTCATTATTATAAAAATGTTTACATTTAATTAATACTTATACAAATAAGTACTCTCCTATATAGCTAAATTGAGATATTCAACAAACTTTAATTTTTTTACCATATTCTCGTAATTATATTTAAATATTAAGAAGGGAATTATGATGTAGTAATTTTACTTTTAATATTTATCATAGTGCTAAGTTATTAGACTCAATATTTGGTAATTTCTCTCTTAAGAAAAAAATATAAAATAAAAGGAAGGGAAGAAATACATAAATATGGTATTGGACTGTTGTGTTTTTGTTTATTACTATTTATTCATTAATTAAATTTAATTAATTAATTAATATTTGAACAAGACATATATATATATATCATTTCTCCTTCATTTCTTTTGCCCGAAAAATTGCATTTAACTACATTTTTCTTGAAATAATATTCGTAAAACAATTTTATATGTATATTCTAATTCAACGGTCACAAACACCAAAAAATTATCCGTTTTTTACAATTATTCAAAAGCATGGTTCTGAACGTAATCATTTACCTTAAAATAATTCGAAGATTCATACAAAGAGGCAACTAATAAAAACTTTGCACCAAGCCATATAATCTTACAGGGGTGTCTTAAGTTATTGGTAGCCTAGGGCCTCGATTTTCGTAGGAGATGTTGATAATCAATAATATTATGATCCGAATAGTTTTGGTTTCTAAATGTTATTCCCGGACTTGTTCTCCAAATACTGGGAATTTTTGACTATTGCCCACTGTTAAGTGTGTCAAGGCTGCAATTTTAT
The DNA here is from genome assembly GCA_019973975.1 of Trichonephila clavata. Taxonomy (NCBI): domain Eukaryota; kingdom Metazoa; phylum Arthropoda; class Arachnida; order Araneae; family Nephilidae; genus Trichonephila; species Trichonephila clavata. Next base: position 99,976 of record BMAO01035333.1, on the reverse strand, counting down.
GTTTTCGCCGTCTTTCATGTCTAGGCCTAAGTTTAATACCAAACACAGTCATTGCTCATTTAGACGAATCTCGGCAGTCGATTGAATCGGTTTGTGTCTAGGTTGGCTAGATTGTGATCTACGCACATGTACTTCTTATGGGCAAACATAACAAATAAATGTCTTGTTATACGAGCCTTAAACAACGTATGCCTTGTTATACTGTTCACATAAACGGGTCATCTCTGGGGCTAATTTGGGGCTTCGAACCGGAACTGAACCGAAAACCGGAAAAAAACTTTATTTTGGACGGAAAGAAAGGTGGAACTAAACCTGAAAAAAATATCGGCTTATTTCGGTTCAACAATTTTCATATGTTAAATTAAGGTATCCGACTACCCTAAAAATGTGAATTTTGCCGAAATTTGACAAATTTTTTTATGATTTTATTTTAAGGACCATCTTATTGGCTTTATAAAAATACCAAGTGTATCATTTTCCGTTCACTAGAACACTACAAAAGTTCACTACAAGTGTTTTAGTAAAAGCAGATGCCATTACTTTACGCAAGATGTCACACTTTAAAACGCGTTTTACTCGAAATGTGATTTTTTGAAAATAATCAAACGGGGTCAGCGATTACTTAAAAAGTTCTTAAAATAATTAACTGAAATTTATTGTTTAAGTTCTTTATAATAGTAGAAGTGTTTTAACTGTCAGATTTATCAATCACTGTTTTATTACAAAATTTACAGTCCCTTATGGGAATATAATCACTGTTCTTTTAAGCAATTTCATGTAGTAACTGAGATAAAGGGCTCTAGTTTTTGTAAAAATTAAGACATTTCTTATACTGAGGTCATTTGGACAATTAATAACATAGAAATACATCAGAATTGAAAAATTGAAAATTTGTTTATAAACCTTTGGTACAGAATGCACCGCGTTTACGTTATTTTTTGTCAATTTTTACCCATTTGTTCCCATTTTATATATAATAATTTATTTTTCTCTTCTTATAATTTTAGCATTTTTTCTTAAAATGCACTAAAAAAATCTAATAACCACAACGATGTGAGAGTCAAGCGTCAGGAGAGGAGAATACAGATCATCGACATAGTCATGAACCTAGTAGTCAAATGCGATTTTGATAATTGATAACAATGGCATGGCCGTCATTCTCTTCTCAACACTCTTGACATACATACTGGTTACATGTATCAATTAACATAGTGTGGCAATTTAAAAAAAATGAAATTTTCTAAATTTTGATAGAATTACATTTTTGTTATATATATATATATATATATATAAATTAAACTGGAACAAAAAATATTACGGTTCGAAGCTCTGGCTATTTTTGCAAAGGAGCCTCAAGAATTATTTGACGTCATAGTATAATCTTTTTTATATTAATAATATTATTCTGATTTTTTACTGATGGGATTTGCTCCAGTTTATATGAGATTGGAAATCTAAATTAATTTTCCAAAAATCAAAAGAAAGAAAAAACAATCTTCTCCCATGGTCATTACATCATTAGAAATCACTGATTAAATCCGTTTTAATCTAGAGTAATTGCATTCCTCGGATTGACGGATTTTGTTGCCTTGACGAGGAAACGCTGAGTAAAAGCGTAATTTAATCTGTCTGATAATTGAGTTGTGTATGCTCCGTGACTTCAATAATCCAATCATCACTTCTGTATCTCAAAAAGAATTAAGCGCTTTAGGGACTTAATACCCAATCGATTAATTGACGGGGAAAGTAAAAAATAAGAGTTCACACAATAAAGTGCAAGGGAAGGCTAAACATTATATATTAATTGTATAAGAGTATAAAGGGAAAAAAAGATGGTAAATAAAAGACTTGTTTAATGTTGTTATGATGCCAATTAATTTAGAAAAAGTTATTTTCTTCTAAACGTATTTTTTTTTTTTTTTTTTTTGTATTCTCAGAAAGCATTTGGCGAGTACAACTTACTTATTTGTACATTATTACAAAAAAAAAGAGAGATTTATTTTTCAAATTATTGTTTTTGTTCCCATTAAACGAAACTGTGAAGTCACGTTTCCATCAATTTTTTATATTTCAGTATGAGCTTACTTTCATCTAAAAAATTATCTATGTTTGAAGGTAAACACAGAACAGTTACCGTCTTTCCCCAGAATTATTTTACATAACGTATGGAATCAATCTAAAAATATGTCTGATTAATATCATGTGAATAATGAGTTTATTTATTATTTGTCTAATGAGGAGACTAAATTCAATCCTCAGTTTTATCAGTTTAGATTGACGGAGATTTGTTTGAGTGGAATCAATGAAACTTTCTTAGCTTCAAAATGGCTTTATTTCTTAATTTGTTTCCATGTGCTGTTATGCTCTATTTTTTTTCTTGGCGTTGCGTCCCCTCATTAGATGGACTTTAACTACCCCATTGTCACTTTGGAAACCCTGGGGTAGAACAAATGTTGAACGAACTCTTGAACATCTTTGATGTTACCTCTCCTTCTACGTTTCCGACACCAAGAGAGAAATATATTCACCAAATAGCTTTTCTTCACAGCGATCTATGAAAAGGGACTCAGCTGTTTTTGACGTATGTCCATTCATTCGTTCCCTCTTATGTGTTGTATGGGATGCTCTTGTATGGAAGGGGTTCCAACCTGTGGTAACTTCTGGTTATCCCTTACATCAGAACCCTCTTGTCAACCTAAAAAACCCGGTTATATGTGTAGGAGGAATAGAATAATCCACAGACATTATTTCCAATCTAATTAATTTATTAATTCTATTAATAAATATCAATCAGACACAATACAATTCTAATTAGGGATATAAACTATGGTAGAGTGCAAAGGTGAGACACTCTAATACGGGAATACTATTACAGCCCCTCAACTGAATCTGAGACTGCTTAAATGCGCTCAATTACAACTATGTCACACACTAATAACTAGCTTCTACTTAATTAAGAACACAGTACCTGAACCTTTAATAATTCGGATCCTATACTGGAACTTGCAGGAACTCTCTTTGGCTTGTTCAATTGACGATGGCTCCACTCTCTGCAATTTTTAACCATCTCAAACTTCAAGTTCACTCCTACTTGCACACATCTAACGTATCAACTTCAACTTGTCAACAGCAACGTGTCAACAAATCACTTGCTCCCTTCTTTTCCTTCACTTGACTTAACTTAACCTCTTACTTCACTCTTTGCAAATCGCGAAAACCGAATTTATATAATATACCTCATTTACATAAATCACGTTTGATTTCTTGATGAAAGTTGGTTGAAATAAATATTTTGATTAAAGAGCTAAGATGATATTAGTAGAACCGCTTATAGATCCGTCACAAACCTTTAGTAAAGAAGAAATGTCAAGGAGAGCATTCTCAATGTCGACGTGACAATTTGATTTATAGAGAGTCCATACGGTTTACGAGGTGCGGGGAATCGGATAATCTCAGTTGTGACAGTCTTTTCTCTCGAAAGGACTAATGGCGGTTAAGACCAAGTCAGAGGGTACCGGGTGCAGACCCGTGGTAATCCAATCGCAATTAGAAACTATTGGAGGCGTGGAAGAGGCCCACCCCAAGTGCATAAAGAATCGGTTTGGAAGGTGAAAGAAATCGTCAAAAGATCAGCGAACTAACATCAGGACTTCTGCAAAATCAGTGAATCAGTGACTTAATCTTTTCATCAGCGAAAGGCTTCGGAGCAGAAAAGGAAAGATACCATAATAATGGTGATAACTTTCTAAATTAATTTTTGTAAATAAAATATTTGAGCAGAGCTGTGTGATCGTTCTCGATACCCAGGAATTAAGCAAACTCTGGGATCGTGACGTCGCAGTGGTGAATATAAATATTATAAGTATCATCAGTACAATGATAAAATAGTTTATATTTAAGAATTATTATTATAAGTCTTACTAATTTCCTCTTATTTTACTACTAATTATTTATCATTTGCATCTACTAATTTGCTAAAAATTTGTACAATATTGTCCAGAAACTCATTCGAATTTGACTCAATGATTTAAAGATTACTTTCCAATTCAATTTATGATCAAGATTGCCAAATGGTTAGAGCACAAGGAATTACAAACTTACTTTTTTCGTGTAGAAATAACCGGGATGAGCCCCTTCCCACGTAAGCATCTCAATCTTCATCTTGGTGGTGTTAATTTTTGTCACGAGAGCTGAAATTATAAACAATTTTCAATCAGATGCAATTATTTGAGGTTAAAATTAAATAATTCGGTTTTTTACAAATTATTTATATAGGAATGAGACTTCAAAAAAGGTGTAAATTGTTTAAAATATAATCATAATTTTAAAAACAAGTAAAGTAAAAAAACAAGTCAATTCATGCTTAGTTCAATAGAGAAAAAAATATTTCAGTTACTTTTTATTAAATAATTACAATATTAATATACACATGACAGAATCACAAAAAAGTAACAAAAAAGAAAGCGATTTTCCTTGCAATTTTCCGTTTTCCTTTCTATATATGGTGTTGGAATATTTTTTGTTTGTTACATATATATATATATGTAATAATTCCAGTAATATAATCATTTTAAATAACTTTTAACTATATGTGTGGTCCATCCCTTCAGGACCCACATTTTAGTAATAAGTAAGCCAGCGCCTAACGATAGTATTTTAAACTACATCTATCCACCCACTCAGATCACATGTGAATTGAGCCGCCTATATATACTCCGAGATTCCTGGAGACCGTTCTCTTTCGTTTCTGTATTTGTCTGCATCAACATGTAGCCGGCTGCAGCTTGTTTTTTGTGTGTGTGTATTGTGTCGTCCTTGTCTTTCTTTATGTGTTAAAGATGCGCAATATAAAAAGTTTAATTAACCTCAAGACTGCCTCATCAATCTCGTTTAAAGAAATCCACTCCAACGTCCATCGTCTTATTTCATATATATATATATATATATTCCTTAATTATATTTACTTATTCCAATAAAATAGTATAGTAAAAAGAAATCACATTCTCAAAAATCAGGCAATTGCGGGAGTGATTCAAACCCACGTCCTTTGGATTAGAAGTCCAACGTGCTATCCATTGCGCCATTTTTCTTTCTATATATGATGTTGGACTATTAATTTTGTTTGTTACTATTTATTAATTAATTAAGTTTAATTAATAAATGAATGTTTTAAAAACAGCATTAACTTCAAGTGTCGTCCATTACAAGTTTTAAGAAATGTATTTGAACTTGAATGGATAAATAAAGTATATTTTATAAACGATTCAAAATTTGTACTACATATATATATGTAATCAAAATTTCTCTACAAGAGAGAGATGAATAAATATGATCAAAACTGATAAGAATTGAAATTGCAAGATAGCCAGACAATAGAATTTAAAGGAAAATATGAAAAATTAAAATAATGAGTTACATATAAAAAATATAAAGAATGAATGCTACATAATTATAAACATTTCTGATTTAGAGAGAGTACAGCTTATATATAAAATAATTTATATAAAATGGGGGTTGAACATGTTTTGTGTCCCGCTAACCTTCCCCTTTTCTGTTAATAATACTGAGCAAAAACCTATTTAAAATAATGGATAGAAAATATAAATCCATTATGAGAAAAAGGTAACTTATTTAAAAATTGAATTCAAAAATGCAGAGCCCGCACTAAATCTGAGTACAATAAACAATTTATTGCCATATTCTGAACCCAAATGCAAATTCAAAGCATAGGAATGTCTGAAAAGTAGACTTAGCAAAAGTATGAAAAGAATAGAAATAAAATTCAGAATTTTAAATTTACTACCATAATCTTAGGTACACTAAAATTATATATGATTTTTAAAAAAAACTAAGTGAACTAGTAATGTTTTCTAAAATTAGAATTTCGGGGTAACTATAACTATCTAGGAAGAATAACAAATTTATTAAACAAAATTTATAATAATAACTTATTAATAAACTATGGAAATTTTATCCTTACTATTTAGATTTTTTTTCAAATATCTAAATAAAATTAATTAGGTATTTTTGAATTAAATGGTATTTAATAAAAAGTTTATAGTTTTAAATTTTTTCTGATTTATTTGAAACTAGAAATTTACTGCGTTGTATGTAATTAATAACAATATTTCTGAATATAGAAACATGTACATTTCTCTCCTAAAGTGGTACTTTTATAATATTGAAATTAAAGTCTTCTCGTTTTTATCATAAATATTACTAACTATTTTATTATCTTTTAATTTAATTTCTACATCAAGAAAATTTGCTTCATATTTCTTATTATTTGTCTGTATTAAATTATGGTTGTGACGGATCTATACGCGGTTCTACGAATCCCTTCATGACTCTTTAAGGAAAATATTTATTTCAACCAACTTTCATCGAGTAAGGAAACATGATTATGAAAATGAAGTATATTATATAAATTCTGTTTTTGCGAGTTTGTGGGTTGACACGTTAGAGTTGACGCGTTGGAGTTGGCACATTGGAGTTGGAAAGTAGGAGTTAACATAAATTCTGCGAGTTAGATATTAGTTAAAGTTTGAAAGAGAGTGGAATTACTCAGAGGTCTTGGAGTTGTCCAGGAACAGAGCATGGAGCCAACGACATAGATCAAGCCGAAGAGATCACCTACAAGTTTCCAGTGTAGGATCCGATGAATAAAAAGTACAGGTATTGTGCGCTTGATTAAGTAGAAGTTAGCTTATTAGTGTGCGACGTAGTTATATATGAGAGTATTTAAGCTATATTCGATTCAGTTAAGAGTCTGTATTAGTATCCCCGTGTTATAGAATCTCACCTCCGCGCTCTACTATATGTCATCTACCTTAATAAGAATTGTATTGTGTCTGATTGATAATTAGAATTAATAAATTGATTAGATTGAAAACATGTCTGTTGATTATTCCGTTTCTTCCACACACCTAGCCGGGTTTACAGGTAGACAAGAGGGTTCAGATGTAAGCAGGAACTGAACACTATCACAAGGTATTGTAGATAAAAATTAAGGTTATATTTAAAGTTGTCTTGCTTGCGAAAAATGATTATGCCATCTATATAGCGAAATACAATATCGATTGTTGTCAATGAAACTATTTTCAAAATAAAGTAAATATAAATTGGCAAGACAGTTGCTAGCTGGACCATTTTATGGCAAACCTTTTAATCTGTTGATAATATTTACCCTCTATGATATACATAGTTCTTTTTTTCAAACAAACCTAAGTAGATAACCAAATCTATCACAATTAACATTTTAAAATAAATTATCTTTATATAATTTTTCAAATATTTTAATCATATCATCAATATTAATATAGTTAAAAAGATCTTCAAAATCTTAACTATATATTTAATTTCATCAATGAGTTAGTTCTTTACTATTTTTAACTATGGCTGAGGATTTAAGATTATGCATTGTATCTTGCAATATTTCATGGAGAATTTTGCCTAATATACTGATATATGTATTAAAGACATTAGTAACTGTTTTAAACTTGACTGGGACTTTATGAAATTTAGGAGTAAGAAATACATGTATACATGTCTATATATATGTAAACGTTACCGGCAAAGTATAAAATGCATCTCAGATTCATTTCGAATATTGTCAGTTGGCAAGACATAAAACTTTTAACGCGTGTCTTAGGCTCAGAATCTGTTGTACATTGCTGATTGTTCGGAAATGTCAAAATGCTCAATTTTACTTAAACTTGCTCATTAAGAAACTGTTTTTTTCCTGTGCTACCTGAAAATAGAGGAGCAAGCTATAGTGTTGGAGAAGGAGTCAAGGTCTACAGCAGGGCTCGGCTACCTATGTCACAGGTGCCACATGTGGCACGCGGTACAATTCTAACAGGCACTTTGCACTACTCAACAAATTTGTAAATTTTTCAATTGTTTCAAAAATGTTCTACTATGTGTTTCACTGAATCAGATTGGTAGATTAGATTGGTTTGAGACGCAACAGTTAAAAGGTTTCCGACCCATGGTCCACAGACATGAAACAACTTTTCGACGGCTAGTTGCCCAAAATTCGAGTTGATGCTGAAAAAAATGGTTTTTTATTAAATAAAATTTTTTACTAGAAGTTACTGACTACTGATATACAAAACGTTAAAATGACTACTGAGAAGGAACCCAGGATCTATTGGTTGCTGAACAGCTATGATGTGATGTTGGTGGAAAATAAATGTAAACTCATTTAAGGCGATATGGTACCATCTTCACAATTTTTTTTATTTTTAATATTTGATTGTATTTGGTTTTAATTGTATTTCATAAAGGTTAATATTTAATAATAATTCCATACAAAAATTTTTTAATTTGTTGCAAAATGTTTGTAAAATTTTAATTTTTGTAGCTTTTTTAAGCATTTTTAAATCCCTAAGGCTATTTTAAATAAGTCTCTTTTCTTTCAAAAATGTTTTTCTAAGTACCTTATAATATACTACATAAAACTGTGTATGGGTTTTTTTCTGCTGCTGCTCTTAAATTTTCTATTAATTTTTTTATAGTTAAACTTCCAAAAATTCCCAAAAAAACATTAATTTTGATTCTGAAATTTTTTAGAAAAGTACTAAACATGTTAGAGCTAATTCCATGCACAGTTTTACAAAACATACATCTCAGAACAAGTATAAAAAATTTCAAACCCATAATTCAATTATCAAAAAGCCTTAGGGTTTTGAATAACAGTATATGCACAAAAATTCAACATGTAGAAAAATGAGTTTGAAGTTTTCATTCCATGAATAGCGTGATATAATATTTATCGAATAGTCTGAAACTTTTATGAAATGTTAATTAGCTTATTTAAAACTGCTTACCATGAAAAATTGCACAAATGTAGAACAATTAAACAGTATACTGCCATAATGAATACATAGAAAAAAATGAATGAAAGATCAATATTTCATAAAACTTTATCTTAATAATTATAATAAAAATAAATACAAACACTTTAGAGCTAATTCCGTGCTCAGAGCTAATGCATAACATGTACAAAAGATGTTTATGCCGTTATTTTTTATTTCCATGATTTTAAAAGCCTTCGCATGTTAAATATTATACACGAATGAAAGCAAAATCAAATAACAATTTATAGGTAAAATAAATCAAAATCTAAGAACATTATGTGCATTTTTTTAAGTAAATATCTTAAAATATTTTAATAATAAAAGTGTTGAATCTTGCACACATGGGATAGATATATATCACCAAAAACAACTATATAAAAATGGGAGAGTTTTTCTATTCTTGCGAATTAGATTTTTAATTGTTTGAGTTATCAAAATGAGATTTAGTATTTGTGCTTTGGGAGAATCCGTTTTGAAGTTTTAATTTCATTCATGATAATATCATAAAAAGCACGCACAACTTTTAAATATTGACCAAATCCATTTGATCTTCCAGTAAATAATTCACAAACTAGAATTTTTGCATGAATTGCACAATTCTTTCTTAAAATGATTTAATACTGCATATATAATGTCAATCTCATTGATGCGCATTGAAAATTAATTAATTCATTTTTTATCAGGCTCTTTTCTAGCAGATAATCTGAAATGTAGGCGTGGTAGCTGCTGTTTAGCATCAAACATTGCTCCATTACTTAATGAAAAATGTAGATAAAGCTTTGATATTTTGAAGGCATATTTATAAAGATTTGGGGTATCAAATAAGCCAATAATTTTTTTTCGACAGTTTAATGATTTTTAGCCTTTTAATGATATAGCCTTAAAGTGTAAAAGAAGGCGTCAGAGTACCATTAAACAGTGTTCCCCAACCCTGGTCAGAGACCTTGCTGGGAGAAAATAAAGGTGTACAATGGTACAGCAAAAAATAAGTGATTATTTTCCACTATTAAGGTAAAATTGCGACATTTTGCACAGCCACGGTAGCCAAGTGGTCCAGGTATCACACTCGTGGTTGGCGTGTCATGAGTTCGAGCCCAGTACCATTAAAAACCCGCCTTATAGGGGAGCGATGCTCGTTAAATTTCTCGAGATGTCCAACGTCCTCCCGTTGGTGTGGCAGTTATGTGAACGGGTGTCAGCTCATATGTCGTCCTCGTCACTTGATCATGGTTCAAAATTACGAACTCCGTCGCTAAAATCCCTCGTGTAGGTGAACAGTGAGACGTTATTATTCACTCACTAACTCGACATTTTGCACCTACTTTGCTTTTCCTTCAAGCACGTTTCCCGCATGTGATGGTGGCCGCGGTAGCCAAGTGGTCTAGGCATTGGATCGTGGCTAGCGTGTCATGAGTTCGATCCCAGTACCACTGAAGACCCACTATGTAGGGGAGCGATGCACGTAAAATCTGTGAGAGCTCAAACGTCCTCCCATTGGTGTGGTGTGGTAGTTAGGAGAGGGGGTGCCAGCTCAGGTGTCGTCCACGTCACTTGATCATGGTTCAAAATTACGCAGACCGTCCCCAAAAGCCTTCGTGTAGCAGAACAGTGAGACGTTAATATTCACTCACTCACTCACCCGTATGTGATGATTTTTAATATTCGTATAGTGTCCGGACAATCCCGTATCCGAACGATGTCCGGTCCCAATTGATTCGGATAAACGACGTTTTACTGCAAATTATAAAATCAAAACAATTTAAAATATAAATAATCAACGTCTCACCCTCAGCGGGCCTCCAAAAAATTATCAAACGTTGACCGGTTCCGAAGATAAAAATGTTGGGACTAACTGCTGTATAGTATTAAGTCATGGATTCCTTTTTTCCCCCAATGGGGCTGCAGATTGATATCTTACCATTTCCATCCCCCTTTGTGAACCTTGCCAGAAAAAACAGAAAATTATTTAAAAAACGGTATTGTAGCAGAAAAATTTGATTTTATTTCCGAATGCCAATATATATTGGCACTTGTAATGAGTGGGAAATAGAATGGTTTTTATCGACTTGGAACTTCTGAAGGAATTTGAATACAAGTATATGTGAAATCACAAATTAACAATATTTTTTTTAATGGCAGTCTCACTATTTAGTCCTAATAACATTTGTACTTTTGGGAATATAAGTCATTGATGTAATATCCTTATCATGACCTTTTTTCATACTTTCATAAATAGCTTTAGGCATTCTATACAATGCCTAGGCATCCTATACAATGCCTAGGCAAAGTATGTAATAAATCTCGTATTTCATACTTTGCCTAAAAACGTCTGGCATTGAATCGATAGCCTTGGCATTACATACTTCGCCGGTAACACACACACACACACACACATATATATATATATATATAATGAAAAATAACAAGACAAAATTATACAAACAGCAAAGCTAAAAGATAGGATTCTTGTTGTAGAATAGTTATCCATTTTTATTTACATGAGACATTTATGATAAAAATGACAGACAGTCTCACCCAAAGCATTAGATGATTAACAGACTGAAGATTCTAACAAATCTTGGACTTTATATGAAACATAGACCGGAAGTTCCAAATGTCACATGATTTCCTATTACATATCTTCTTTTTGTTCTAGATAATCAGATGAGGTTCGTTATGCAACACTTAATTTGAATACGCTGAGGCTTTAATTTTAAAGAGATAAAGTTACGATTACATCTCGTTATGCTGGTATTTAACAGTTAATTATTTACGCGAAGGTCCTGATAGGTCAGGACCCTTTCAAATTAAAAAAAAATTTAAGATGAATTAACGAAAATTATAACAAGAAATATAACCGATGATAATAATAATTATGAATTAGTTATAACTTTAAATAAAGCAAAAACAGAAATGTAACCAGACAGTATGGTAAGAAATAAATAGCTACAGTAATACAATAAGAATATCTTAGTCTGAGGAACTAAGAATTCTGGAAGCCAGCCAACCTTCATCTTTAATTTGCTCTTACTATTGGACTGTAGGAGAAGAAATTAAGACTATGAATATGTCATTATTAGAAGGTAAAATACACTAATGATATTACTAAATAAAATAATAACAGGAAAAATTAATAAAAACTACTTAATAAAGAAATACAAATGTTAAAGTCTTATTAAAATAGTTAAACATACCGTAACAACCCCAAACAACTTTTAAACTTCTAGCCAAATACATATGAGTCATCTAAGATCTAGATGGTTATGCATATATAGTATATATTGTTTGTTTGTGTAATTAGTGTCTTGTTATTTATTATGTAACTTTTGAAAACATTGAAGTTCGACACTAGGTAAAGAGTCGAAGTTAATTTGCAAGGTTTGTCAAATATGTAGCTTAGTATTTTTTTCTATTAATAGGATAAAAACGATATAATCTATACTAATATATAAAATAATGTGTGTTTGTGTGTTTCAGCTATTCCGGCCAAATTAAGCAACCCAGAAGTATGAAACTTGGCATGTAGAAGCTATAGTTCGTTATGCTATTAACCTCGAAGAGTTTTTTTCGAAATTTGCTTTAGATTCTTTTAAAATTCAATTTTTATGCGATTTTTCAGCTAAATGGAGATATGACGTCGTCAGCCCTGCAAAGTCTTAACTTTGCGAAAATTAATATTTTGAGCAGTTTTGGATGGGATTTTAGTACATTTTATTGTAAATATATTTATTTATGGTTTTATTCATTCGTTTTTTTTTAACTCTTTGGGGAGGAATTACATTTGTTTTTCAAAAAATCGTTGTTGAAAAATGTTTTTTCTAAATTTAATTTTTCTGATTTCTACTTCGATAACAGTAGATTTCAATGTTTTAAAATGTGAAGTGTATTTGATTCTCAACGTATTTTATCCTTTTCCGTACTTCAAAAAAAGGGGGGGAGCAATATGTATTCATATTGCCCCCTTTGTATAGGTTCAAGGCGATGTGATTTCGTTCTTCACTTAACTTTTAGCACCGGAAAATTTTGTGACGGGATATCAACATCAGATGGATTGTTAGCCCGCCAACGTTAGTTGACAATACTAAAGTTTCGCCACCGTATTAAATTCATGTATCTGTGTATAATTTTTAATTATAATTTTTTCTTATTAACTTTTGTGATTTGTAATAATACATGTTGATTGCGCAATGGAAAAAGTACCCATCATTCAATGCCTAAGGTTATTAAAGCTACTATTTTTATTGTTGTGGCCACTGGTTAAAGTGTAGTATAGGGGGGGGGGTGACGATGTCTATGACGATGTCTATTTATTTTGGCGATCAAAATCGATCGCCAAGCTACTTCACTTAACGATAAATGTCCGGAAGCCAGAATAAATTCGTTATCACCATAATATCTGCATAAAAATCGCCAAATCCATAAAAAATAGTCAAATCCAAAGCCTATACTACACTTGAACCGTGGCCACTGTTAAAGATATTTACTTACCATAAAATGTTCTATTTCATTTTATGCTCCTGATTAATCTTAGCTGTACTATAAGCCTGATTACATCTTTAAATATTTTTGCTGTATCTGTAAAATTTTTGCTTCCCCTATGTTTATTAATTTTATGTTATTCTTATAGAGTCAACAATGCAAAAACATATGTGCATATTTTAATACTAAACAGTTGTAAGGACCTTGGATTTGCGCGGTTGCTTTTCTTTATTCTCGCTAACCTGAATGTTGGTGGTATTATCAATCTACGGTTGTGTTAGGCCTACAATTCATGTGATTTTGATATCACAACAACAGAAGGTAGTCGCGCGGTCCTAAAGTAAGTAAAGCTGCGAACTAAATCATCGCTTGAATATCATTACACTTTAGCAGTACGTCTTGCCTACTTTTAGTGTCACCACAGCCAAATTGGTGACATGTGAATCACTCCTTGATATCAAACAACAAAGATTTTTACGTGTTTTTTTTAAAAAGAAAGACCAGTTAGATTTTGGTGGGAAATAGCACGATTTGCGTAGTGCCAATTTTGACTGCGGTGATGGTAATATATAAATACACAAATTTTTATTTATAAAGAAGATTTTCTGACATATTATTTTTTTTCTGAGCAGTTTATGGTAGTTTAATCAAAATCAGACTTTTGCTTATCTATTTAGGGCTGCTTTTCGGTTTGAATTAATGTTAAAATTTCTACTATATGCTACGTTACTTCATATATATTTACGTTTATTTTATACATGTTTAAATTTGTTATACTTTCTGGCAAAATTAAGGCTTAATTTTCTTTTGTTTTTGATAACCTTTTAATTTTAATTAATGCTATATTTTCTATTTTAGTGTAACACATTTATATTTGTTGATTTTCTGAACTGTAATTTTCTTGCTCATTGTAGTTTTAATTAATTTGATACTGTGAATCAAAAATTAGTTTTTAAGCCAAAAAATGATGTGTGAAGTTCTTTGTAAACAAAAGCTTAGATAATGAGGTACTTATGTATTAGTATCACCACATCAAAATTGGTGCCACGTGAATCACATCTTGAGATCAAAACACCGAAGATTCTAAATTTTTTATAAAAACTAATTAATTAGCATGACTATTTGGTCGGAAAAAAGCAGTTCGTATGACATTTCCTTTAGTTGCGAACGAAAAAGGGGTACATTTGCATTATTGCTACATATTAAGGACCCATATTAAGCATCTGGCTTCCAATTCAGAGTATATGACATATAGGAATTAAGGATTGCCAACTTGGTGAGTTATTGATAGAGTTGGCGATTTTTGTAATAATACTTAAGTACCGAAAAAGGTTATTGCTTTTTTCCTTTATCGCCAAATTCCATGTTTCGTCGATGTAGAAAAATAGTATCAAAATCTAACTTATAACAAAAAGAAAAAGTACTGACGTATTATTACAACAATTGCCAACTTAATTAATAACTTGCCAAATTGGCAACCCCGATTTCATGTGTTGTGTGCACTTAATTGGCAACCATATGCTTCATTTCATGTAATGTCGCCAATAGGTTGCGATAATATGTAAGTACCATAGAAAATGACACTCCATTCAAACTAATTGGGATTATCAGAGTGCCGATATCGTGATTTAAGTTGGAATTTATGATACTTATAATGTTAGAGTGTCATCACAGCCAAATTAGCGTAATGCTCTCTAATCGTTCATTGATATCAAAACAACTAAGATTCTTAGGTGTTTTTGTATGAAAAAAATCAGTCAGATTTTGGTGGGATATAGCGTGATTTGCTTAGTGCCGGTTTGGTTGTGGTGCTGCTAATACGTAAGAAAACGAATTTTTATTTACGTATGAGATTTTCTGACGTTTTCTTTTCGTTCTGAGCTGTTTGTGGTTGTTTAGTCAAAATTAGACCTTTATTTTTATATTTAAATTTGCTTCTTGGTTTGAATTAATGCCATAAAATTGGTGCCAAACAAATCACACCTTCATGTCAAAACAACGAATATTCTAACATATTTTATATGTGAAAAACCAATCAAACACACAGCCAGATTTTGGCAGAAGATGGTGTGATTCATGAGTTGCCAATTTGGCTGCGCGATGACATTAATAATACAGATAATAATTCATGAACACAAATATCAGTGGATTTTTTACACAATGGAATTAAACAAAAAAAGTAGTACTAAATTTTAAACTATTTGCTATAAACAGATTAGCAATATTTATAAAAAATTACCTTCCATTTTTGTCAAACATGTTATTAAATACATGTTGGTATATATGTTCTACATGTTGCTGTTTTGTGGGGGGGGGGGGCTCATAGTTTTTATAACTGATAAGTACTCATCTTTTGATATCATGGAAAGATAGTTAACTTTATTCATCAAGAAAATCTTCAAGGAAACTATTGATGTGATTGAATGCATAATTAAGTAATTTTCTGTTGCTCTTTAAAATTCTGAGTTAATGCAATTTTTTGTTACGTTGCATCATGGTTTAATTTTTTTTCTGACAATCTGTTTTTCATATTGATTTTTGAAGATTTTATACATATGCATAGTATATATTTGTAACATATGCGTACATTTCTATGACTTTTTTTCTTGGTTGAAAGAAAAGGTTATTGTTTTTCTTCCTTTATCAGCAAATACCATTTTTTCATCATTACAGGAAAACACATCAGATGCTGATCAATGTTGATCAAATGTTTTGTCACAAGACATCGGGGCTTAATTTTGCTTCTTACAATCTTCAAATATATAAATTTATTTATACCATTTGTGATCGAAAAATATTTGTGAAAAAAAGATGCAGCTTGATACAAATTTCAGATATTTCTCTTGGAATTTTTTTTAAAAATTCATTGCTAATGCGATTTTACTTCTCATGACATAACGGTTTAACTTTGCTTCTGATATGTTCTTCATTTAGTTTTATGAAGATCATAAAATTTATATAATTTATCCCGTCCATATATGATATATTTCAATGATCCCTAATTATTTATCATTGTATTTTCTCATTTGTTCCTTGCAACTGAATAAAAAAATATATTTAATCAAAATATTGCAAAAAATTATTGTTTAAAAATTAATTTTTTATCAACAAGGTTTATTATTTCTCTCATTAGGTTCATAATTTTTTTTTAAAATCTGTTTTTGATGGGTTTTTTTTTGTTAAAATTTTGGTTTTTACAAATCTAATATTTTCACTATTGTATTACATCTAAATTTTATATTAAATGTAATGTAGATGTTGGATAGTATTATTTGCATTCCTCATGTAATTTAATGCTGCAGTGGATTTAATTTAATAGTTTATTACAATATAGGCCAATTTTAGGTGTAGTTTTAAATTTTAGTTTGTAATAATTTAATTTTTTTCCAATTGAAGGCTTCCTAATATTTTATTTATGATAGTATTTTAGTGAAATGGTTTATCATAATTAATTTTTTCTTCTGATTTATATATTTCATGTTGTTTTACTCTTAGTTCCCATAGCAGAAATATGCTACTATTATTACTTTTTTGTTATAATGTGTATTTATATTTTCATTCTTTCATTCTTATTTACCTTTTTAGCATGTTAATTCTTGCATTCAAATATGTTTTATGAAATCATTATTTATTGTTAAAATCAAAATTTCAATGTGAACACTCATAAAAAAATTATTTTTAACTTTTGGATACACTCTGTCATGTCATGGCTCAATTCTCTTAAAAATATATCATGTTTGCAAAAGAAAAAGCTGAATTTCATTTCTTTTAAAAATTTAACACGTGCGAAGAATTGGTACTTCAGCTAGTGTTTTTATAACGTTTTAAGTAAAATAATGACATTAGTACATATTGACCTAAAATTACTTAAAACATTAATGAATAACGCTTTTTTTCCTAAGCGCATTCATTATGCATTCAATGAACAGGTGTGTTTGAAATATCTTTTGCGTGACTGATATATCGATAGTATTATTTTATTGCTATAATTTTCTGTAAAGTTCAGGATGCTACCGAAGATCGGGATTCCAACATTTCTTTAAACAGCTGCTTGCGTATTAGCCGAGAGATTTAGAAAAGGATCTGTGGATTTACATATATTGGAGCAAAACCTACTGTATATGACGACACCTGTTTATTTCATATATAATATAATTTGGAATAAACGTGTATCGTCCATATGTCATAAAAAGAAGGATTAAGTGTTTTGCTTTATGTTGTTTCTCAGCAATTTTAATAATATACAGAATTCATAATCGAACAGATATTTAAAAAAAAAAGCCTCACGAAAATTGGTTAAAGAATGAATTTTTTTATTTTTTATCGGTAAATAAGTCTTCTTTTAATGGAAAATAAGTTTTTGCTCCAGCAATAATAGTACAGGGTGAATTTCTTTTAAAACTGACATTATATTCAGAGTCGTCACATTTACCTTAATTTAATCAAGCGGGTGAGTGAATATGAACATCGCACTGTTCAGCTACACGAGGACTTTTGCTGACGGACCTCGTCATTTTGAACCATGATCAAGTAACGCGGACGACACCTCAGCTGTCACCTCCCATTCCTAGCTACCATACCACACCAACAGGATGGTGTTTGAGCCCTGGACAGATTTTACATGCATCATTCCCCTACACAGCAGGGCTTTCATGATACTGGGCTCGAACTCATGACATTCCAGCCACGATCTGATACCTTAACCACTGGACTACCGCGGCCCCACAATTTAATAAAAGAAATGACACTAAATTTGGTATGGAAACGAATAATGACATATGAAGTAGATTCTCTATGAATAATACTTCAAATAATCGACGATAGTGGTATTTATGTCGTTTTATAGCGCCTGAAGTGCAACAAAAGTATTATAACACTGTGATAGCGTTTGGTTCCTGCTTACATCTGAAACCTCTAGTCTACCTGTCAACCCGGCTAGATGTGTGGGGAAACAGAATAATCCAAAGACTTGTTTTTCAATCTAATCAATTTATTAACTCTAATTATTAATCAGACGCAATACAATTCTAATTAAGGTAGATAATATACAGTAGAGTGTGGAGGTGAGATTATATAACACAGGGATACTACTACAGACCCTCAACTGGGTCTAAGACAGCTTAAATACGCTCAAATATAACTACGCACACTAATAAACTAGCTTCTACTTAACCAAACGCACAGTACCTGAACTTTTTATGCATCGGATCCTACACTGGAAACTTACAGGCGCTTTCTTCGGCTTGCTCAATGTCGTTGAGTCCACACTCTGTAATCTTTAACTAATTCCCCTCCTTTTCAATCTTCAACGGACTGCAATCTTCAATTCACTGCATTCACTTCCCCGGTGAGGGAAGAGAATGCAGTGAATTGAATTTAAAACCCCAGCGTTCAACATGACCATCTTTCTCAGAGCCTACACCTTGTAGTATCTGCATACTTTTTTCGGTCGGATGCAACATGCATCAAGGAATATTCCACACTGTCAGTGATATGTGAACCAATACTGGTTCCCTATGATCTGTTGACGATTACAGTTACAACATCTATTATTACCTTTTTTGATACAGGTTTACGTTTTCTCCCAGGGTGAATAGTCAGTGACTCAGTTTCTTCGAACACTATCATTGCTTTTAAAAGCCCCTTTTTATTCATGTCACAGGTTTTCATATTTGAAGCAAGTTTCTTTTCAAGAAACCATTGAAGCAACTTATACCTAGTTGCTATAGCAACGGCTTTGTACAACTTTTCCTAGTAAGCTGAAAGAATTGATTCAAATTAAGACTGCTTGAAATCCCAGCCAGTTGGGTTCTTCGTCTTCTTACGTCAAAAACAAGATGCTAGTAAGGATGGCAGCCTCCAATCCTATAATATTAAACAGAATTGTGCTGCCTTTCTGTTCGTTTTAAGAAGTAGAAAAATCGGGGATTAATTTTTCAATATGAAGGTAGGTCGCGGCTGACGTCAGAGAGTATCGTTGTGTTTTTGACAAGCCTTCACCTTCAATGCTATTTGAAAAACTTCCAGAAAGGTTGTTCGAAAGAGACTCGAGTTTTCGAAACATGCGCGTTTGATAAGGTCTTTAAGTACTTTCTGTCGGGCTCCAAGCTCACTTCAACTGAGAATTTTGTCTTTCGGAGCTGTCTACATGTTTTGATATTTTAAATTTCTGGCTGGATTATCGTACATAAAAGCATTCATTAGGTTTTTGCTTTTATGCCGTGTTTTACACTGGTTCCCATTTTAGTTAGCTACAACGGTGCCATAAACTCCCCTCTGGGGACTTTTAGAACGTTATTAGTCACTATACCAGGTTTCGTGTCATTGCGGTAGTTTGATCGAGACACAGATGGATCTGAATATAGTGTCAGATAAAAAAAAAGGCACCCTATATTTTAGTGATACATGTTGAACTGCTGCTTTATATTAATGGTAATTTTTTACTTAAATTGTTATTTCTCAAAAATGTAAATTTCGGCATTACATAAATTTTAGATAAAATTCTTAAACATTGTATATATTGATACTACAGAGATAATTATATCAATAAAATACTATTCGTAAACATTAAAAAAAAATTAATTATATAAAATCTGCACTATTAAAATTCGTAAGTCAACAAACTTATCTATGTGCGTCTATCTTCTCACGAACCGCACAAAGCAGAAACTCGCGGAGGTTTCAAAAGATCAGGAATATTTCGGGGAAGCTGTTTTGACTATACTTATTCCAATATTGCAATCAGTTGAAAACATATTAATTAGAAATCTAAAAAGGAATAACTGTTTTAACCCCGTGAGTTTTTTATTCCGCTGTGCTCGATGACGAGAAAAGAACTACAAGGTAAAATTTTTTAGTACTCTCAACGTTCTTAAAACAGCGATCTAATTTTTTTTATATCAAACTTAGACAAAAAATAGTTATGGAATCGGAAAGATCATTAATTTCGCCACGATACGGTATAATTTTTTTTTCACAAAATAATTATACTTTTTACGATTTTTTTAAAAAAATGAGTCAAAATCTATGCGTTTTTATGAAAATGATTTTTAAATAATTTCTTGCGAATTTTTTATCGTTTTAACTAATCGAGATGCCGTATTAAAACAGTTCATTCTTTGTTATTTTAGAATCAGGAATTTAAAAAATAAAATACCAAAAAAAATTTGTTCACGAATTTTTAAAAAATACTCAACATTTTAATTAAGCATTTAATAACTTCGTCACTTATAAAAATAATCCCACGAAACATTTTTTCCTTCTGTCAACTATGATTATCCTTAAGGTGTTCAAAAGAATGAAAAAAATTGCTTAAAAATTATGGATTTTAAAAAAGGGTTTTGTGTTTTTCGTCCAATATATTTTTTACAAGAATACACTTAAAGAGTATTTATCTTACATTTTACATTTAAAATTTTTTATTGTTTGTTGTCTATGTGGGAAAATTGGAAACTTTAACTTTAAAATTAAGCCCAAAAAATAATAACTTAAATAAAAAATGTGATTTTACAGTAAACCAAGGCTTGTCGCCGAAAACCATTTTCGCGCCATACAAATGACTTTTCTCTGTTCCACCGACCAAATCACATCTGCTCATGAGTTACATTAGAAAAATTGGGGACTAAAACAGATGAAAATTACCAAGATCGACAAATAAAAAAAATGCGAGAGAAAAATTTATTTTTGTTTCATTTTCTTGCTCATATATTTATTTAAAAGTTCACTTTTTTCATCCGCTTATAAGTTTAAAATTTCTGTAATAGTTGTGTGAAAAATTTAATCACTCTTACTCCGTTATCCTTATTTTATATATAAATAAGTTTATAATTATATTAATAATTATTTGCGATACATTTGAATGTTATCTTAAGATAACAGTTAAATTTTTGACGGATATTTAGCAACAAAGGCTATTATCCCCTTATGTTAAGATATAAAGAAGCATAAAATAGGATTTAGAAACTCACTGAAAAATCTATCAATATTCAAATTTGTATTCCTTCAAAACATTTTCAGTTTACTTAAAAAATATCTTGAAGAACATATTTTAAAAAATAAGTTACTTTGAAAATTGTCAAAGTTTTCGCTTCATTTTTAAAGACTTTTCACCTTTTTTGACGTGACCTTCGTGGCCCGGACGCCATAGCGTGATTTCCCACCGAGTATATCTGGGTGTTGTTAACCATCAAGAGTTTATTTTATGATTGTTCAAAAATACTCAAGATTTTTCAGGAACATGAAATAAATTCGCCAGTTATCTTTTTAATCGGAAAGATCGTTTACTTCTCCGTATTACGGGATTTTTTTTACAAAATTTCGATAATTTGTATATTTTAAGTTTTTTTTCCATAGGGATTTAATATTAATGCGTTTTTTTAAAATTATATTTAAATCCTTTAGTTTGGATTTCTTATCGTTGCAATGAGTCGACACACCGCACTGAAGAAGTTCATACTTTGATTTTTGAGAATCAGTAATTTTTAAAAAATAAATTGCCAAAACTTTTTTTTAACAATATTTCAAAAATAGCTAAATTTAAATCAAACAATTTATTTCTTCTTCCTTTATAAATACAATAGCATGCAACATTTCTTCTGGGTGTCAAACGTTTCAAAAAATGCTCACAATTTTAATGCGACGTTAAATATATTTTGAAATTTTGTAAGTATAAGAAAATTTCTACATTTTTCTGTCTTTTTGACCATAAAACCTGTACTTAAAAAAGGCTCATTATTGTTTTTTTTTAACATTTATAAACCCCGTGCACCACGCAATGTATAACACGGGGGTAAACGACACAGGCAGAAGAGAAAGGATTACAACACAAACATCCATGCCTTCTCCGGGATTCGAACCCAGTCCCTGCGGCACCGCAGTCAGATTCACTGACCACTATACCGGATGGGCGGCTAAAAAAAGGCTCATTATGGAAGCTAAAAATTTGCAACGAAGAAATCGCAAAGTGAGTAAAGAATGTTAACGTAGTATTGTTCAGCTGTTTGAAGGCATTTGGTGACGGACCTCGAAATTTTGACCATGGTCAAGTGACGAAGATGATAACTGTGAGCTGGAGAAACCCTCTCTTCTAACTACTACTCCACACCAACCGGAGGACATTTGAGCTCTCGACAGATTTAACGGGCATCTCTCCCCTTAACCATCTCACTGAGTAGTTAACTTATCAAATTAGTTTCAAAAATTGCGTATATTTTTATTAAGTATTTCAAATCTACATATTAAATCTACATTTTAGATGTAAAATATACCAAAAATAATTTGTAAAAGAGTTTTTATTCTAAAATACAGAATTAGATCCTAAAAATGTAAACATAAAGACAAAAATGCAACATTAACATGTACAGCACATGTTGAGCAGCTAAACAGTTGGAAAAAATGTAGACCCGTGGAAATATCGTGGGATGTTCAGCGAAAGGTTTAACGGCGGGTCTTCAGCGGTTGCCCAAATTGCCAATGGAGAGTAATAATTAATTGGGGCACGTCACAATTAATTGCTAAAGGAACATTTTAATCAATTTTATTATTTCAATTCCTAAGAACAAAATTATTGGTAAAATAATGAATGTAATAATTTTGCATAATATACATTTTTTACGTCAGATATGTTTTTAAATAATTAACGGAATCATAATGGAATGAAAATCTATAAAAGTACAACAAAATACTAAAATGCTTTTATTACAAAGTATTATTTTGTTTTTGAATGTTTTTTTCAGTGAAACAAATTTCTAAACTTTTAACCACCCATTATTTTTTATTTTATTTCTTACACTTACATATATTTAATCAAACATTCTCAGAAAAAAGCATTCACTTCAATAGTTTGATGTAAGATTTTTTAAATTCCTTCTTTATAATAATGAATTTTAATTTTAATATATTTTTTAAAACCAAAAGGGTATTTCTTCTAGTCCATTACTAAATTAAATGTTAATTAAAAAAAGTACATCTATTATTCTGGATAAAATTACATTTTAAAGAGAGAGACATTTTTATGCTAACAGTATGTAACACTTGATTGATTAATAAAAATTGGAATTCTATGTTATTGATTTAGATTCTTAGAAACTACCATTATCAAATAATTATACATATATATTTTATTGTTTTACTCTTAGAATCAGAATCGTTATATTTTTATTGCTTTAAACTAATAATATTTTAACTAAAGCAGTATTTTTTATAAGTCAGCATTCGAAAAATTTGAAGATAATTCTTATATTTGTGTGGGGAGGGGGGAGAAAAAAGCTTTACACTAAACAAAAGCCACATTAATGCAAGTTATAGAGAGAGAGAGAAAAAAGCTGCTTGACGATGGAATGATGCGAAGGAAGTTTTGAAAAAGGGAATTGTAATGACGTAATATAGAAATCACGCCAATACCAGGAACTCCTGGCCCCGATATGGGAAGGGTAATTTTCATGACAATAAAAAAATGTTATGCATTCGAATTTGTCCGTGCAACGCCGCGTTAAATGGAGGAGAAAAACATGTCTAGCAACAAAAAAAAAGTGGAAAAAATTTCGAAAAAGGGAATTTTAATAACCTCATTTTTGCAATCAGTCACATCATACGCGTACACACCCACACAGAAATGCTAGTGTCATAAGGGAAAGAGGAAATTTCCTTCGGGATTAGGTTATACTCTCGGTAAATGCCCGTGCTACATCTGGGTAAGCAGAGGGGGAAGAAACCCGTACGACAGGCAAATAAGTCAAAAACATCTTGAAAACGGGAATTTTAATGGCATATATATAGAAATATCAGCCACCCCAGTAAGTGCTGATTAGTTTTTCTTTCCCGGGAACTAGACTTCGTTCCCGGGATTTCCCGGGAACCACGCGGGGCTTGAATTATCTATGAGGTAATGAGGCTATGAGAATTATCTATGAGGAATTTTTGACTTGAACTTGCATTTCAATCTCGGACATCGTTAACTGTGGAACCCCGAACTTCCGGACGAAGGAATATTCGTTAACTGTGGGGTAAAAGAATTGTAATATGAGAACTTTGGGGGGTGAGAATTTTTCCACAGCTAGCAGTGGGTGTATCGAGCTTGGTTAACAAGAAATATTGGGTGTTTAAAGCAATCGCATTTGGTTGCCAAACAACACTATATGATCGAAGTTCCAAGATCTAGATTGATGTGGATAATGTAAGTACTAATACTTAAAACTATTATTTATTTAATCATTTTTTTAAAAAAATTTCGGATACTCGTCTTTATTATGAGCTATTTAATAGAATCAGCAATTTTGAACAAGGAAATGAACCCACAAACTGTTTGTGGGAGAATATTTTTATAAGAAATTGCGCAATTTTTCTTATTTATTATTTTTCTAAAGTTAACTTTCGTGTGTGTGAGATTCTTATATTAATATTTGTTTATATTTATGCAACAATAATACAGCAATTCCATAAACAAGAAATCGGTTATTCAAATAAAATATCTTAAATGCAATAATTAAAATTTTTAACGTACATAATCGGCACTTCAGCAGCAAATGAGTTTTCAAGTATATGTTAATTTGTATCTCTTAGTTGCAACATTAGAGAAATAATTGATTCAGCTTTGACTGGTTAATTTTCAAACACATGCGAGTCAGTGAAGGAACATTAATTTTAGTAATTATTTTTCAAATGTGAATTTTCCCCCGAGATATTTAATTTAGAAAATTTTTAACTGTAACATTTTTTCCATACCTGAGTGATAAAAGTATAAAGTGCTTATGCTTTCTGAAATTCTATTTCAAAAATGAATGATCAATTTATTATATATTTTTTGTACTTTTTAGCTCATTATGTAAATAAGAATTAATTTTGTAATTTATATGCATCCTTATTTTATATAATGATTATTGATTTTATTTAAAAATAACTTGCTTTTAAAATTTTGATGTATTCCCGGGAATGACAATTACATTCCCGGGATTTCCCGGACATTCTCGGGAATGGAAAGACCCGGGAAATTATAAAAGTAGAATTTATAAAAGTAGGGAAAACTTTTACAACGCCAGGCCACGCAGCTAGTTTTAAATAATTTACATCAATTTGTGTAAAATCCATTTCAAATTTTTTTCACATGATTTTTTTAAAAAACCTTTTTATTAAAAATTTATATTTTTGAACTCTAAACGGTTACCAGTATTATATCGCTGCACTTATAAAAAAAGTAAATAAATAAAAATTGCAGTTGTAAAAATGTGTTAAGCTAAATGAAAATTATTTGCTCCTCGTTTATATGCAAAAGGTCTTTGCTATCCCAGTAAACGTTCTTCTTTTTTAAATTACAGTCTGACAAAATATTTTATATCATGTTATATAATTATTTATCCTTACAGAAAATAAGAAAATAAATTTGAATTACTTTCTCATGCAGAAAACTGTATTCTTCAGCTTCTGTTAAGATCCATTACTGAGAAAAACATTTAAAATTTAATTTTCATTCAGTGCATTATACAGCGAAGAACATCAAAAAAGTGTATAGGCAAAATTGCGATAACGTTAAATATAAATACGAGTACAAGAATTAAAAATATGAATTTCTGAAAATATGCATGAAGATAAAAGCGAAATACAAAAAAAGTTAATAATTAATTTCCCTTTTTATGTAAAAAAAAGCAATTAATTGATATCGTCTAAGTAAATTATTATTATTATCCTCGTAGAAAGGAGGAAACAAAGAAAATAAACTATATATATAATTAGAAGTATTTTTATTAGTTTGGCCGAAACAATGAACTAACGTAATTTATTATGTGATTTTGGAATTTAAATACCGTACTAACATCGCATAGTACTTTTTTTAAAGGAAAAAACATAGGAAAGTTATTTTTTAGCTGGATTTCTTTTAGTTGGACTAATATGATCTAATAAATTGTATTAAATATTTTTATTTTTAAAAAATGCTTTCTCCAATTTATTGGAAAGCTGGACCCTGCCTATACCTTATCTGCTCTGAAAAAACGGTTCTTCTTGTCCATCTTAAAAATCTATCGAATTATTGATACTGCGCATTGTCGAGAGACTGTTCATAACCAACTAACAGGGTGACGAACAGTGTATATATGTTACATTGATAGAAAATAATAAAGTGGTGCCAAAGCCTTTGAAATTTCCTATATGCCACATTAAAAAAGTTCATACAGAAGAAATCGCATAAAGAAGAACCGCACAAAAATAGTTTGTACTGTAGAATCGTTATGGATATATATTTACTGTGAACTCCGGCAGAAAAAAAAAAGATGAAATTTTACGAGTGCGTGTTATACGCAGGATACAAAAATTTAGCTTCAAACATTTTTAAAAAATTAAAAAATGGAGATGAGAATAAAAAAAAAAAATGACATCTACTTAGATCGGAATATTGTTTATTTAAATGAAATGACACACCTAATGAACTCAAAAGGTTTTAGTTCTAAAATAGTGATTCTCAATTCTTGTGCGATGGTACTTTTATGTGCCGCAAATTTTTTTAACACCCTTTAATAAACTTCACTTGCATGTAACGGAATCTTCGAACTCAATTTATACTCCCATTAGAAGGTAAGACTAATTAAAAATTTTGCTCACTTGTCCAGGACCAATGACAATAAAAAGATTTAATAATTTTGTTCCATTGTCCTGATCAGGATTAATGATTTCCCATTTTCAGATCCCATCCCACATCTGGCGACTAAAGATTAAGTTGCAACTTTGTTCAATTAACTATTAAGGGGTGTTTTTATTTGTTTTTAAACTATAATTAAAATTATTTATGTTAATCATACTCTGAAAAAAAATAAAATCTGGAATAGAATCATTCTTTCTTTTTCTTGGCTGTTTTATAGAAATAAACTAATGATATTCGTTGTATTTCATTTATCCTTTCGTGCATAGATGAATATGAAAGTTGATTGGATTAGTAATCTATTTGTATAACCATACATCTGCATATGAATTAACTATTTGAAAGTAGGTGAAAAACTAATTACTCTCTTTTATAATCGAAATTTAATTTCAAAACATTTGGAAGAGTTGCTTAATTCATTTTCGATTAAAACTAGATGCAATTATTTCATAACAGCACAAAAGACTTGGACTTTTAGCATTAACAGATATAAAAGTGAAAAAAACTCGAGACTTTTAAATGTAGATGATGAAATGAGGGAGAAATGAATTATCGTTTTTACAACCATGTGGAAACTAAATTATTGCAAATTTCGTATTAAATGTATTCTTATAATTTGTAGTGAATTACTTATACACATTTTGTAGTCTTTGTCGTGCATGTGTAATTTCATTTAGCATTAAAAATTATCTGCATGAACTATTTCACATTATGCATTACAGATAAGTTAAATTCATTTAAACTTATTTTATTATTAGTGACTTGCCAAATTTTGAAAGTGTTAAAAGTTTTAAGAAGAAAAGGTTTAGAATCCCAGTTCCAGAATCATTCTATTTTTTAAAAGCTGGGATAATACCTGAAACAAAAGACTTCAATAAATAATAGTATTTCATACAAGCATTTCATTTTCCTTTGTAAAAAAGGGATGCACGAATATACATAAAATTTTTTAAAAAATACAGCTCGATTGTATAGGTGCGCATTATACATCAGATTTTAAGGTATGTCTGAATTCATAACTTCCCAGTATCGTGTCACAAGAAAATGTTGCCCTAGGTAACTTTCATTTATTAAATTGCTTTAATTAATTTCACATACAGAAACAACGCAGATCTATTAGTGACGGAATTTGTAATTTTGAACCGTGGTTAAATGACGAGGACGATACAGGAACCTGCACATATCATTCTCTAACTTACTACAGCACGCCGAAGTGAGCGATTTTATCCTCAACTGTGTATCAGACGCTTTACACGATATAGATTCAGTTGCATTTGTATTCGAACGTCAACCGAGACAAAAAAGTCAGCAAAAATTCTGCGATCACGATCATTTAGCAAATTCTTGCCATAAGTTGCAATATTTGCAAATATATACATATATACCATCAGGAACATTTCTTTCATTAAAACCATACTGACTGCATTTGATAATAATTTGAAGTAACGTTTAAAAATCTATTTCGATGATGCGAATGTAAAATCAAGGAAGTTCTCTGGAGCCATTAAGATCTACAACGAAATTTCAGCTCTTTACAAGTCTGTAAGTGAAAAATTAAACATGTTGGTCTTAGAGGTGGGTAAAGATGTTCATATTAGAGTTAATGAACGTTATCTTTGTTGTTGTTTTTTCTAATACCATATTGTCTAGCAACGCTAGACAATCTCCATCAATCCATAAAATCTAGAAATTCAAAAAACAGAAGAGGGTCTAGAAGAAACGCTTAAAATTCAAACAAGTTAAGATGTGGGCAGAATAGACCAGCTCGGAGTAACACCAGTGGCACTCCAGAAATATCTTCTGACCCTGACGAAAAGTGAGAGCTCTTACATGGTTGCTCACCCAACGCGAGAAGGCAGGCGTAAGCTTGAATGGATCTCCTGGATTTCTTCCGAAGTACGACTGGGAGGAGTTCTTCCGAGATATGCTTGAATCCAATTTTCTTAAGGGAGGATAATTCACTGAATGTAAGAGTGCTATTCTCCTCCTCAGCCGCAGTTCTGGCTAAGAACCATTAATTCCCACGTGGGATGGGACCCACTGAAAATGTACACGATGATTAGAAGAAATGCGAGAAGATTAAGGTTATCTGATCCCCTATAGTTGTCCAATTGTATAGAAATTTGTACAGAACCACGGCTGTTGGCCTGAACCCAAATGTCTTGAATCGGAACGCCGGTTCCCCATGCAACGTAATCTTTGCAATTAGGTGCAATGACACAAGAGTTATTATTAGGAAGATTGAATTGTAACATTACTGTTGTGTAAACTTATTTTAAATACCTAAAACAAAAACTTTTGAAATACTAGTAAGAATATCTTAGTTAAAAAAAAAAACTTTATAAACTGTCAAATTGCAATGTTAGAACAAATGAAACAAGGTGCGTATATGTATATATACATGGTTTCCAGCCTTAATATGACCCAATAGCTAATTCCCGAACCGTTCGGTTTAGATATGCACTTCCAATATGAAAAATGTTTTAAAACAGGTAAGGAATGTTTTTACGTGCTTTTCGAACCAAAAGACCCATTTACAAAAAAAATTACAAAAATTTATTTTTTATACGGTCCCCAGGTCATATCACTTATATTTAGAAAAAGATGCAGTACACAAAAACAAAGTAAACACAAAAAGTTTCATTTTATTACGATAAAAACTGACCGAGTTATGGAATTTTAAAGAGCATACTTTATGTGTATTTTGTAGGCTATTTTCAAGAAGCTAGTAAGGGTCGTCTCCAAAGTGAAATTAGTTTGAACTCTGCTAGGAAATTTTCCCTCTTGCACGTCACTCTTATGTAAATCGTGTTTACATTTAAAAGCTAAATTTAATAATACAATATAATTGAGTACTTAAGAAAAAAAATTTATTCTGTGTACGGGTAAAACGTAGAAAAAATAAAATATGTTGGACGAAGAAAACATTTCAAAAGCAGTTCCAAAAAATAGACTTATATGTTGCGGCTTCAGTCTGATTTGCTGCATTTTTGCTGATCATGGCGAACGTTACAAAAATATGTTGTGTAGTCGCTTGCAATTGCATACAGTCGTATTCTAATATTACGAATACTAGTACGGGAGAACGAGATGTATACAAATGAAGAATACTGCGAAATGGCACTGTTTTATGGGCAGTGTAATCGAAATGAGAGAGAGGCGGCAAGACTTTATGCCATTAAATTTCCCACTCGAAGACATCCATCTTATTGTACAATTGCCCCTGCTGTTCAACGCTTGTATAAAACTGGAAGTCGCATAGACATATTCCCTTGTCTCGAGCCACACCTCGTGCCCTCACCATTATTAATTTAATTTGGTCATTCTGATATAATAAGAGGCCCCTGATTCATGATTGGCGCATCATTCCACATTATGCTTTAATTTGAACTGCAAATCCTGTATTATTTTGCTGCTTATTCGTTAAAGCAAGTTGTTTTAATCTTTTCGGTACAAGTTGTACTTCTTTAATTAATTTTTTTTTTGTTTGCCATAAAGAGCAATACAAGTTGTCAATCTATGATGTTTTAATTTTTCTATGATTTTTTATCTTTATGTATATAGTGAATTACTTTTCTTTAAACTCGATTTATATACGATCCACTTTTCTGAACAAATCGGATGCTTCAAATTTATGTAGGCATAAACGGTCAGTTTTTTTTTCGTAATAAAATGAAACTTTTTGTGTTAGCTTTTTTTTGTGTACTGCATCTTTTCCTAAATGCAAGTCATAAGACCTGGGGACCGTATAAAAACTTAATTTTTGTAATTTTTTTTGTAAATGTGTTTTGTAGTTCGAAAAGCATGTAAAAAAATTCCTTACCTTTCTTAAAACATGTTTCAAATTGAAAGTGCATATCTAAACCGAACGGTTCGAGAATTAGCTATTGGGTCACATTAAGGCTGGACACCCTGTATATATATATAATGACGTTATATATTTCAACTACTTCGCGGATCAAGCATTTCTTCCCTCTCGCTCATGTTTGCATTCATTGTAAAAATACAAATCAATTAAAGGAAATTAAAAATACTTCCACCACACATGGCACTTGAAATAAAACTTGAGATATTTCAATATATAGTTTGCCAGTTTTTAGGAAATATTTATGTAATCAATAACGCAATCCTTTTTTTAATTCCTACTATTTTAGTTCATTTTCTCTCTCTATATATAATATATATATATATATTATATATATATATATATATATATATATGTATATGTATATATATATATCTTGTTTAAATTTTCAGTCGTTAAGGAAACGTTCATTCACTTAAACTTGCAGTGGATAACATTTGATGTTAATACTGTTTTTTTTTAAATATTAATTCGTTAATTAATTAATTTTAGTTTTATATGAGAAAAAAAAATTAAATTTGTTCCAAATAAAACCAATGGATGTTGACAGTAAACATTTTTTATCCAACTACAAGGTATGAAAAGCTCAATTTGTTTTTCAATTAGAAATTGGCTTTAAATTTTTTGTTATAGTACATGTTAAATGTGAAATTCAGGATATGATAAGCAAGAAGACTAATATCTGTTCATTCAAATATTTTTTGTTCGTTCAAATAGCTAGAAATATATATATATGTAATAATTCCCACTAATATATTCCTTTTAAATATCCTTCAATGGTCCATCCCTTCAGGACCATCGTTTTAGTAATAAGTTAACCCTCCGCCTAACGAGATTATTTTAAACTACGCCTATCCACCCACTCAGATCATGTGATTTGAGCCGCCTATAAATACCGAGACTCCTGGAGACCAACTCTCTCTCATTCGCTCTTGTCATCATATAGTGTGCTGCAGCTAGTGTTTGTGTGTTGGTATGTATTGTGTTGTCCTTGCTTAAATGTTTCAAGATGTATAATAAACAAGTTTTATTCAATCACCGTACTGCCTTATCAATCTTATATAAATAATCCATTCCAACAAAATCGTCTTATTATATATATATACATATTTTAATAAAAATAATATATACTTTGTAATTTTATTTGTGTGTGATTATTTTTTAGATTTGATACTCAAAACTTATTAATTCGTAAACATATTTCACATTTCAAATAATTTAAAACATAATGTTTTAAATAACTAATGTTAAACTTAAAAAAACTTTTCAATATTTTTTTTCTAAAGAATCCACCTTAAATCATGATTTTTGAGAAAATCGGCTCCATATAAAATAAAAAGTTTTCCCATTGGTGTCGTCTCTTGCTTCGGTACCTCAAACCTTTTGAAATGCACGCATTTAACACGATCTTCAATTCGTCGCAGTTATTCAAGACGCATAATCTGAAAATATAGAGGAAGTGATCACAGCTGCTACTCTATCTGAAACTGCACAGTGATATCTGATTTGTGGTAGTATTTTTAGGTTTAATTTTCTTTTCCTACGTTTTTTATTGGTGTCATATTGGAGTATTGAATGAATTATACTCATTATTATTATATGAGATTATATTATACTTGAACGTGCTTATATTTGTTCAATGTCAGTATCTTCCAGTAGTAGGTTTCACGAGAATGGTCTGTCTATTTGTTTTTATGTTTTTTCAAGCATATTTACTGATTTGCCTGTTTATTTCTTAAAGTCAAAAAGTCAACAAATTATTTCCAATTCATACTTTTCTTGCAATGTTGTAATACATTGGTCAATTAAAGAAATTTGGTTAACTTTATAAGAATGACAATTTATTGAAATCGTGCTTTCGCTCAAATTTAGATTTTTTTGGCCAATTCAGTCCACGAAATCGGAACATTTACATCAAAAAGAAGAGCCCTTATACTTTAGAATTTTTTTTATAAATCAAGTTCTTATATTGTGATGATAACACTTTCTCTATAAATCCTTCAAACTTTGCATTAAAAAAACCAATTATATTACAAGAACTGAATGATTATATTATTTAAACAATAAAAGGTGATGACTTAAAGTTCTTATAATCTGTAAGCGATTATATTACTTGCATTTACTTTTTTGTTGGCAGAAAGGAATTTCTGTAGGACTTTTATTTTGAAATATATATTTCATTTTCTTTGACTTTTATTTTAAGCATTTATTGGTTTCGGATAGATGTACATTTCATTTTTACTTTTACCTTGTAATAGTTATAAGAGGCTTAGTGTCGCAATTCACCTATGACTGCACGTTGATTAAAGAGAAATAAATGAAGCTGTTTCAGACAGACATGTGAAGAATTTCTATGGAAATGCTTCATATCGTATAGTAGAGAGAGGAAAATAATTTAATATCATTTAATAAATAAATAAAATATACTCTTCTTTTTTAACCAATAAAAATCATAATGGATGTTTGCTTATAGAATTATGGAAATTTATATTTATATTTGAGTTAGTTGTTATTGTTGCTTATGCCACCTTTCTGACGTAGTCAGATCGAGGTCCACGGAATTCATCATGGTAACGGGCTAGAGATACGTCTGTCATTAGCCTAAGCTTTGAGCCCATGAAGGTGACAGCATGATTTTGCTCACGATAGATGGCGACACCATTCGGACCCACAGATTTAACGAGCCCGTGCTCCGTTTTGTACTCGGCGAGTATTTGGTGGCATTGAACCCAGGCCTTCCGGTCTGGCGTTCGATGCTCTAACCACTAGGCTACCACTCAGTTAGTTGCTTGAATATAATGGTTCATGAGACAGGGTCAAGCAACAAGATTCATTTCAGCAACAAGATTAGACAAATACTGACTTCAGACCTCATTATTTTGAACCACAGTCAATGGATGAGAAAGGCACTTATGATCCCCCCCATTCTCCAAAATTACACAACACACCAACGCGATGACCTTGAACCCTGGAAGTGCTTAAATCCATCAGTACACGATGGGTCTTTAGAGGCATCATAGTCGAATCCATAATTCAACAAAAATATCGCAGACAACGCGTCCATGATCATTAATGCTTGGTTACTGTGGTGAAAAGAGAGAGATTCAGTTTCAAGTTCAGATGCCGATTGTAACGTTTGGGAAAATTGATGGAAAGCGCGAGACTTACGAAACAAAATTATTTTTTATTAAGGCTACAGCTACTAATTGCACTATTTACATTTAGATGTAAGTTATTGAAACCATTGAGTATCTCAACAGTCATAATGTTATTTGTGAAAGAGGAAGAAGAAACACAGCCTTTCTTTGCCAGTGTTTTAAAAGCTACTCTCTCTTGGGGGTGGGGATGGACCCTTCTCACACCTCGAATTGCAATCGAGGTTCAGCTTGCAGGTGTCCCATGACCATCGGATGTCAGATGAAATGTCCCTACAGTATTTCAGATGTGCATGTGTAGATATGAAATGCGTATTTCTATGTACATAGGTAAGCGTCTCGAGTCGGGAAAATGTTACGCTATCAATAATATTGGCATGTATTGATGGCCAATTTACTCCACTTCCGACTCCCGGGGAAAATATAGTGTTGGCTTTCTCACAGCCATCGATTGTCATTGTGATGTCAGATGAAAGGATACCGTAGTATTTTAGAGGTATACGTGTGGATATGAACGGAGTTATGCAATCTACAAAGGGAAGCCTATCTTGCAGCTGCCAGGTGGTACAATATTACACGATGTACAGAAACAATAGCTGCATGGCACGCTTCAAATGCAATATTACGTCATGGCTAAAAATATCAAGCAATGGGAAGATTGAGCTAAATCTACTTATCCAGAAAAAGGATAACGCATTCTTATTTAATTTTAAAAATAAATCAGAATGAAAACATTCGTTAGAAATTCAATATGACATTCGAAAAAAATTATCCTAGATATTTTCCCCCTTTTTCGAACTGCATAAATACTACCGTAACTTTAAAGCAGTGTGACCCAACTTCCGGGCCAGTACCGAGTTTCAAAGGGCCACCCAAGGAACATTCTCTTATTATTATTTTTTTTTTCTGGGGCGTATTTCTCTCTCTCTGTCTCTCTCGGATTCGTACCATTTTCTATGGAAGTAATTTTATATTCCAAGTTAAATTACTTTATATTCACTTTTTGGAGTAACTTTATTTTATCCTGAAGGCATAAATAAAGGGATAAATAAAATAGAGATATAAATCAAAGTTATATTCAAAACAATCTAAAATTTCAACAATCAATGTCTCCCCCTGCAGAGCGCAGTGGTAAAATTATCACATGTTCACCGGTCTGAGTCAATGAAACGGTTGGGGAACACAATTCTATAAACAATTAATTACAGTAACCATCTTATTAATTCACATACATAAATGTTTATTAAATTTTCAATGGGAGTGTAAGAAACTTTTTGTTAATTTATTTTTCGAAAGCTTTCTCTGTCAGTTCTGGCATTTTTTAAAATATCGATCTTTTTGCCTACAAATAGTTAGTTGCCTATTGATTGAGCTGATATATTAAAGAGCAGCGAAATCATGACACTTTGTGTTGATGCTCTCCATGTAACTCCAGCTATAGCTATTCTCAAAGTTATCAACCATCTACATTTATTACATGTTTATTATTCACGCACGCTGAATTCTGATTACATCCAAATATTAACTTCGTATCAAAAGCTATTAAATGATGTTTATTGCAAATGGTAAATAACATTAGACAAGATATTAAATATAGAACACTTCTGATCACATTTATGCTTAGGAATACATATCATTACCTTTGTGGAGGAAACAGTAGTGAAATTACCTTATTTTCTGTTCAGATGATGAATGATGAGGCCATTAAAAGTAAGGCCTTCATTCTCTAGAGGGATTGAACTGTTTATAGTCACAAACTGATACGCTCTGAGCAGCCGAACGGTTAGAGCACTGCACTACTATCCAAGCGGCTCGGGTTCGAGCCTTCCAGATACTTGTTTGCTAAATTTAATTATGAACTTTGTTATTTATTATTATAGACATTTACAAATTATGTAAATAAAAATTTATGTTAATCATTCCCCTGGTGGTTATTCTAGAACTCACCACTAGCTTTTTTTTATAAAAGTACTGCAGCTGGATAGGTCTTGAGTTGTGGTGCTGCCCGTGTAAGACACTACGACAAAATAAATCTTGTTTTGGGTAACATCGCCTGTTCCTTTCTATGTGACAATAGTTATCGTATATCAATATCCTAACCGCCTTTGATCATCTAATTTATTTACAAGGTAAGTGACACTCTAAATACTTCCGAGTCATGATTTTGAAAAAAATGTATAAAATAATAAATTTTGATTTTTAGTACCAGTTAAATTAGAATGTATTTTTCAAATTGTTGCACAAATATTATTACAAGAAAAAGAAAGAATGATATGTTTTCAAAACCTCCTCTTATAAAAAATGCTTCTATAATAATATTTTGCATTTTCATATATATACATATATATACATATATATATATATACATATATATATATATAGTTAAGGGTTGTGATTTATCGAGAATTCAATGGAGAGCAAGAGGACTGTAATTTTGTTTTGAATGTTCTATGTGGTAAATGAAGAGCCCTTGGTATACGAATAAGTTTATTGATGACTAAACATAATTTCACAGCACTACACTCACACACACCATCATTAACACTATTTACAGGGTTTAAAAGGAAATATCGCTTTAAAGCGCACTGCCTAAAGCATCACGCTTTTTTCCTCCCTTCATTCAATCCGATGATCGGCGTTCTGTTTCATAATTCAATGGCGCGTTACATAAGTTTATTCTGGCAACCCTGAAGTCGCCAATTAAGTTCGAAGGCGCCAACAGGTTGAACTATACAATTTTTGAAAAACTCCCATTATTTTCAGAGTTAATATCAATTGCGATAATAACTGATTTTTTTGTTAAAATTTATCTACTCTGATGCATTAAGACATGAATGTACCTAAATTGTATATTTTAAAACCTGGTTCAGCCATGGATAGAAAATTAGCTTTTCAAGTATATGGATATCAAGTCCATGGATAGAAGATAGCTTTTTCAAGTAATAATATTTTTTGAAAAAATTATGTATGTATGTATATTTTAATTTAAAAATGTGACATTTCATATTTAAAAAAAATTATACATTTATACTTTTTTTCATTATCACGATTGCGAACGTACTCAGTCACCTGAACTAAAGATAGATTGTAAAACCATTTTCAGACTTTGGTTAAACAGACGTACTCCGAAATTCTTTCATAAATGGAAATATTTTTTTTCTATGCGTTGAACAAATTAAAATAAATATATATCAGAGTTTTATGCAACGATATTATTTTATTGACGGTTTTAAGTATGAAATTTTTCTATATCTATTTCACTCATAATTTTATGACTAAAGGAATTATATTTTAACAATCGAAATGTTTCAAAAAAACCTAAATTAATTAAATATTGAATTTATCACGAAAATTAATTGTCAAATCCCTTGGTTTACAAAATAGTTTGTTCTAATTGGAACCTCCAATTGCTTCAGAAAATATCGGGTATGAGCTAAGGAAATTGGTAAACATTTGCTAATTTGCATATAGTTTGTATAAATATTCATGCATAAAGTAAAGTATGTACATTTCATTATTTTGTATTGAGTCCTTAAACGTAATATTCCATTTTAATAGAATTTACGTCAATGAAATTCGAAATATTAAAGTGTAAGTTACTATATATGCTTCAATTTTTGTGCACAATTGATAATTTAAACTTAGCACGTACATTTTAATCAGTTTTTCTAAGCAGAAGCTTTTTAAGAATTACTTGAAGGCTAATTTTAACGAATAATTACTTTAACAAATTCTGACGCTATACTATTGCGGAAACATAAATTCCAGATTCTGAGCTGAAACGCCTCCAGACATAATTTAAAAGAATGCACTCTTATGAAATTCGAGATAATGAGCATCAATAAGATTAGCACCTTAGGAGGGTAAAAATGTACTAAGTTGAATTAATTGAACACATAGTATTTTCGCCAGGCAGAGCCAGACTCATAAAGAAAACATATTAAAATGTTCAAATTTCATGGATCCTAATATATTTAGATTAATTATTTACTTCAAAAGTTTCGAGTGCGTCTCACATATTCTCGGGTTATCAATTTTCTTCTTGTTTTTGGAGGTTGGCTCTCTTACGGCGTTGGTACTATTTGACAGGTATGTTCACTTTTTAATAATACTTTTTAGTTTAATAAGTTACTAGTTAAAAATATTAGTTAGAATTTTTTCCTTGACTCACACTTAGAATTGAATGCATTATTTACAGAAAATATTATCATGAACTTAATATTTTATGGAATGCCCTTTTTTAAGTACTCTTAAGGTATCCGACTGGTTGCGACATTTTTTTTTAAATAAACAAGATATGGGGATTGTGTTTTGTTAATTTTAGATTTGCTTAGTGCATTTTATGAAGAATGTGCAAAAAGTTTGAAGAGAAAAATAAATTATTATTTCAAAAATAGGAAAAAATAGGTAAAAATTGACATTAAATAGCATAAACGCGGTCCATTCTGTACGAAATGTTTATAAATAGATTTTCAAGTTTTTCAATATAATGTGTTGCTATATTATTCAATTTGGAAATGACTTTCTGGATAAGAGATATTTTCTTTTTTTACAAAAACTAGAGCACTTTATCACAGTTCTTATATGAAATTGCTTAAAAAAACAGTGATTATATTCACATAACGGACTGTAAATTTTGTAATAAAACTGGAATTGATAAATCTGAAGTTTAAAACAATTCTACTATTATACAGAACTTACAGAAAAAATTTCACAGTTAATTATGTTCAAAACTTTTTTTTTTGCAATCGCTGACCACATTTGACTATTTTAAAAAATCACATTTCTAGTAAAACGCGTTTTAAAGTATGACATCTTGGTTAAAGTATCTGCTTGGCATCTGCTTTTACTAAAACACTTGTAACTTTTGTTCTAGTGAGCAGAAAATGATAAACTTGGTATTTTTATAAGGCTAATAAGATGACCCATAAATTAAAATCATAAAAAAATTGTCAATTTTTGGCTAAACTCACAATTTTAGGGTAGTCGGATACCTTAAAGGTTTATTCTCAAATATTTTTAGTTTAGTATGTGCATGTAGGTTCACAGGTGCAAGGCGACCTTTGGCAGACCAGACCAACCCTCATCAACCATGTATACAATTATAACTATTTTTACAAATACCTATCTGTCTGTGAACGAAATAAATGTACCCTATCACACTTTCGGGTGAGATTGTTTGGGGAAATTCTCATCACAGCATGCAAGTAAATATCAGCCACAAATCTCGTCTACATTTACTCTTGTTAATCTTGTTGGAAGGAAAGCTTTGCTCACAAATAAATATGTCCTTCCAAATATAGTTTCTCTATTTTTTTCCGTCTGTCGACGAACAGCAAAAACAAAAACAAAAAACTCTTGGTGGACCTTTATTTACCCACCTCTGCTCTAGGCAGTGGCGCGTAATGGAAAATATTAGAGGCCTCCTGCAAAGTCAGGTTTTGGACCCCAAACCAGATCGTACAAAGAAAACACATTTGACTCTCTAGAAACTTAACCTCCCTGCGATTAGGGGTTGTGGGGGTGTACATTACGCCCCTGGCTCTATGTAAATACTTAATTTGAGATGGAATGCCCTACTATGGGCATTTGCATGTTAACTGACTAAAATATAATGTGTTAACAATGGAAACACATTAATTGGCACGATACCAAACAACTGGTTTACAGGAATTATTTATATTACTTTTATTATCGCGCGTCATTGATTTTTACTATCAAATTTTTGCACGTGTTGTTACCGCTAGTTCAGGGTTCTTTCGTCGTTGTTGCTCACTTCAGTTCTTATACTAGTACACCGTCACTGCGCGTATTTTCACTCTGTTGTGCGCTCTATAAGTCAGGGGCCTTTTTTACTGAAGGAGGGTGACATCTGATGGATGCAGATATGAACTGAGGCCTAGTACCGTAACGTACACCCCCACATCGCAGGGAAGGGGCCCAAATACTAATGTTGAGGTTTTGCAATCCTTTGTAAGGTCTGACTTGGAGCCCAAAACCTGACTTTGCATGAGGGGCCCTAATATTCTCTATTACGCTTCTGCTGAGTGCAGTCTCATACATATCTCTGCGTGTGTGTTTGTACAAATTTTACATATACAAATATGTATGCACATCTATGCATATATATGTGTATAACTACATACAAGAAATTAGATTGTTAAATTAAGCTCGAAATGTTAAGAGAATATATTGACTGAATTCAATAAGATATTGTATGAAAAGCATTTTTTTAACAAAAACTTTCCTTTGCGATCTAAATTTCTTGGATAAAAGTTCTTTTAAAAAACATTTTAATGCTTTTTAAATTATTTTTACAGTGAAAGAAAAAGCATTTTAATAGCTGCATCTTTAAGGTAAACTTTTGGAATTCCATTGGGTGGAGTTAACTCTCACCAATCCTTTTTAAACCAAGAAGTTTCTTTTACTAGAAATATTCCCCCATTACCACTTTACTAGTTGCATTCTCATGAATTGTTTAAGCATATGCTACTTTCTTCATTTACTATAAGCTTCGGTCGGGAATAATATTTTAGGGAAAATTAAATTTTCTACTATTTATCTAAAGACTAAATAAAAATGTTGCTCTTTACTGATTTTATTTTACTAATGAACATAATGAGTTTAAACTAAACAATCTGGAAGTATCTTACTTAAGAAAGTAAAAAGCATATAAAAAGTTGATTACACTGGTCTTGAAAAATATACTAAATTACTTTTAGAAATTCTGTGGGACTTTATGCTTAATTTGTGCAAATTTCATCAGATATTGAATCTAAAGC
The DNA here is from genome assembly GCA_019973975.1 of Trichonephila clavata. Lineage (NCBI taxonomy): Eukaryota > Metazoa > Arthropoda > Arachnida > Araneae > Nephilidae > Trichonephila > Trichonephila clavata. The sequence goes on along the minus strand of BMAO01035333.1, from coordinate 59,207 downwards.
AATTCTATTGTATTAAATGTTGTCATACACATTGTTTTTTTTCTCTCCTTATAACTAGACAGACCTTTCCTGCTGTAGAATATTAAGAAAAAAAATTTCCTTTCTTTGTGTTAAAGAATAATAAAAATAAATTTCAGCAACTTTGATAGAAAACTATTCTTCTAGATACATATGATTGCTTTATTAGAGTTCGAATTTTTTTCCCTCAGATATCTTGACTTGGTGCTATCCTGGCATTTTTTTTGTAGCTGTTCCTCCAGGCGATTTTTACAAATGCCTCTAGCCGTTAAACTTTGAAAGATGACACATTTTCTTTTCTTTAAAAAACTGGTGAACGAAAAATATCGATTGCGAATCAGAAGAATGCCATATTGATTACTATGCTGAGCATTTCTTTATAAGTGCATAGTTTGAGGTTAGTTTTGAGCTCTTTCTAGAGATAATTTTATTTATTCCTCCTCCGAACAACATAAGTATACACTAATCATTCGTAATAGTAGAAGAATCGAACGAAGAATAGGAAAAAAATAACCAAACAAAACAACTATTAATGCAACAGATACATTTAAGCTGACACAAATTTCATCAAAAAGGGAAATAAATATTTCATTGTAGTGAAATCAAATAAAAAAGATAAATTTTTAGAGATATAAGGTAAACTAGAAAAAGAGAGAGAGAGAGAGACCAAAGAGAAATCCTGAACATTTTTTGTAAGTCTGAAATCAACACTAAAATTCTTTCAATACCATGAAAAAGCTTTTTTTTTACCACAAATATAAACAGTTTTTCTTTACTGGATATATTTTATAAAGATGTAAAATGAATTCAAATAAATTTGTGGTTCATAATATACCTAATACTTATAAATACTTCATAATTTTCCCACAATTGTGCTTATTGTTAATATTTTTAAGGCCGTCCATGAAAAATTTTCGAAAATTCTAAATTTAATTAACCTTAATGAGACGACTATAGGCCCAGAGGCTGAGTGGTAGCATATGGCGCTTCCACATCAATTTCCGGGCTGCGGTAGCCAAGTGGTCTAGGCATCGGATCGTAGCTAGCGTATCATGAGTTCGATCCCAGTACCACTGAAGACCCGCCGTGCAGGGGAGCGATGCAAGCATTAAATCTGTCGAGAGCTCAAACGTCCTCCCGTTGGTATGGTGTGATAGTTAGGAGAGGGGGGGCGGGCTCAGGTGTCGTCCGCGTCACTTGACCATGGTTCAAAATTACGCGGACCGTCCCCAAAAGCCCTCGTGTATCTGAAAATGGGGACGTTAATATTCCCTCACTCACCCCTGGGGTTCTATCCTGGGCAAGATCGACTCCACCTTTCATCCTTTCAGTGGGTCAAGCTCCAAGCTTGTTTGGAGAATAAACACTGGGGGTTTCGCTTCAGACTGACCGCCTGTTTGGGTTATCTATTCATGCACCTCAGCGCCCAAGGTCACGTATACTGAAATGGGCACAGTAGGTCTTGGCCCTCATGGGCTGTTGCGCCACTGAGTTGAGTTTACCCCTATCTCCCCTTCTCTCCCCTTTTTTTTGTTGTCTGTTATTGATATTGTTTTGTCTGTTATGGATATGGATTTCTTATTTATGTGTCTTCAGACGACTGAAATATGAAAACGTGTTGTTACCTGCTGAGCTGAGAAATGAGTGAGCGTTCATTATTTTTAATGCCGCACTGTAAGGCAACAAGAGGGCTATTGGTGAATGATCTCGTAATTTTGAGCCTCGGTCAAGTACAAGTACGACACACTGAGGAGCAGAGGAGATTTCTGCGGTTAAAAATTAAGGGACAACAAAGAAATTCCTTACCTTCTTCGTCTAAAAACAAAAAAAAAATTGGTCACATGATTGTTATTTATGAATTTTGACAGACCACGTGATTTTCAGAAAGAAGTTCAGAGGGAAGTCCTTAGTAGATTGCTTAAAAATTCCTTTCGGTAAAAATAAAACTGTCCTGTGTAGCGGTTACACTTGATTTTTTTAGGAATCTGCTTAACAGTGTGTTCCAAATAAGGATTTGATGTGGTCGCATTCGAATAATTTCGAATGATAGAATAAAAAAGAAGTTACGTAAAAGTAAACATAAGATTTCATAAAATGACACTAAAAGCAATACATGAAAAATTTATGCATTGTCCATATATGAAATGAAAAAAAAAATACTTTCGAAAATAATACGAGTTTAGATTGTGGTCTGAAGTTTTTGTTTTTTAAAAAAAGTTATGATTTGTTCTCGTGAATGGAAGTTATTTGAACATAAAATTTAGGATAAAAAATATTTAAATATCCAATATTTATTTCCAGCCATTGTTGAAGTTTTTGGAAATGCACTATTATTAATGATGATTTATTTCATCTTAAAAATTGCTGACCTACGTGAATGTCGATTAAAATGTAAAACATAAATTTAAAAAAATAAATTTATAGATGAAACACAAAATACGTTTCTTTTTTATCCATAAAAGAAGTACATTCCGAAAGGTACACATTCTGCACATTGCAAAAGACAAAATGATAGGAATATTACACGTTCTTTTTTCTTAAAGAAATTTCAAATTATTCATTGGTAGCATTATTTTATGTTCTGCCTAGCAGATTGCACAGTTTTTTAAATATTTAAAAAGAAATATCATTAGTAGAGAATTTTATTGGGTGTTGGTGTTCGAAAGAATTCCTTTTTTTATAAATTCTATTGACAAGAACGTGGGCGAAAGGGTTAAGCAAGAGTTAAGTTAACAGAAAACACTTTCGGCTGACTTTCGGAAACTAATTAATTCGCTTGAAATGCAGGTAGGAGTGTTCAGAGATTTTCATATTAACAGAAAATTAAAAGCTTAATTTTTCTAAAAGAAACCTGAAAATTTTGAACGATCTTCATGGATATTGTGATGGATAATTTATCGTATAGCGCGCCCCCATCTCTCATAATTTACGAAGAACTGTGAAATGCACGTACGCGATGTTCTTATCTTTTGAAGTCATTTATTTCAAGTATTATACCAAGCTTTTAAAGAAATAGCATGATTCTCGAAATTTAAACTCCATAAGGTAAGATTCATAAGTTATTTTTTTTTAAATAAAAAGTATGTTTCTATTAAATAAACAGTATTTTTATATTCTTATCTTTCTGGCTTTATTTTTAAAGCTATCACTTGAATATCCGGCGTACAACGCGCATTTCGTTCTTTTTTTTGGTTAAAAGTGCGCGTTTTACGCCGGATTTTAAAGTCATTTTTCTACCTTATCAGAATTTATGAGAATCACTTTCAATACCAGAACAGAAGAAATAATATTTTGCTCACACATTCTCGGAATAAAACTAAATTATAGAATTCGAACAATAATTTTATTCTCCAACTTATTTTTTATTATACCTCTAAGAGTTGCTTTTGTAGTTGAAAATTTATCAATTCTGAACTATTCGTTGAGCCTACATTTTAAAGAAACCAGGGATACTCTGGTACTATAAATTCTATACTATAGAGACTCACTATAATTTTTTTTGGTAATATTTTGTAAAGCAACCCGAAATGCTTTTTGGCGAAAAAACATAGTTTCTCCCATTTTCCTTGAACTGGTTGAAGGCTTTTGTTAGAATTCGGGCAAGGATGCCTGCTGTGTGTTTACTGCTTGATACAAAAGAAAAAATCATTTAAGATTAAAAAATACAGTAAAGTATTAATTAAACTAGTCCAATCGAATGTTTTCAGAGCATTTCTTTTGCAATGCAGCTGACTCATTTCCCGTTTGTCTGTCTGTATTGATTATAGTTCAAAAATTAAAATTTTACAGGCTCTTAGAAGAAATATGATCATTATTTCCTTATTATTTCTTTAAGTAAATAATATGGAATAACTAATTATAAGGAATATAATTAATGATTCCTTATTTTTATTAAGAAATATTAAGGAAATAATAAGGAATATTAGTTTTTTATTATATAGAATAAACATTATAGTCCTTTCTCAGTCCTTTAAATTTAGAGAACAAATAAGTTAATTCTTTGACATGCGAAAACAGTTTTTTGAACTCTTTTGACCATACATTATTTGTAAAATAATTATTATAATATCGCAGAGCCTCGTAGAAACTTCTGTTGCGTCAAATAAAATGTTTTGTAAAATGAAAGCTTAATGCTTTGCAAAAAAGTAATCCATGTGTGTAACCCATTCACTTCCATTAAAATTTAGGCCTCTTGTTCTGGGTGTCATGTTTTATTTTAAAGAAAAGATGAAATCTTACAAAGTTTAATAATATTAAGTTACTGATATATAATACTGTAATGGCGTGTTCTAATTTTTTTTTTTTGAAAAAAAAACACACATACACAAGAAGTAACGTAGATGTAGCGTCACTGAATGATATTCCTGTGCTAAGTGTCACTTACGAGATAAGTGTATTAAGTGCTACTTACGAGTTATCTCGAAGTGTTTTTTTTCAATAAAAATATCAAAGATACATATACAAATATACTTTTTCAATTTTTTTTAATTTTGCATGCTCGCCATTCGATTTGATCTGGTGGCAGTCAGATGTGTAATGCTATGTCAGATTTTCATACATATGTGTTATGATCCTCACTGAGGAAAACCTATAAGACAACGGTAATTATAAAGTGTTGTAAAGTAATAAAAAAAACTGATAAGTAATAACTAGCTGCGTGGCCCAGCGTTGTACGGGCTTCTTAAAAGTGAATAAATTTTTACCTTAAAAGTTTCCCCTTCCCATCTCGGTGTAAGCATTCTTCCTGATGTGTTTGTGACTTCCATATTAATGTATCATTAAAATATTCTTTTTTGAAATTTCTTCCACCTCTTTGTCGCCTTGGACGGGTTGGTTTCCCGACCGATTTGCCCCGTGTTACACGGGTTCTTACCGAGTACATCATTTTACTCCCATGGAAATTTCCCTCTCGTCGCCAGCTCTTCTAGGAGAGTGATTTCTATATTTTTATGTCATCAAAAGTTCCTTTTTTTCAGAAATTTCTTCCAATTCTTTTCTTTTTTAGGAATGTTTCTTTTCCCTCGTTTAGCACGGTGTTGTATGGGCTTTTTCGAGTATAAAACTTTTTTTCCTCAAGGATAAGATCAAATTTCTATTATCGATTAATAATTTACAAAACTAATCAAATTTTATTCAATAGAAAGCATCTATTGAACGATTTTATTATTAAATAATGAATTATAAAAACAATAGTGTGTTTTAGTTTTCTACAGGAATATTAATTTACATCCGTATATACAGCTGCATGGCCCGGCGTTGCACGGGATTTTTAATTAATAATTAGCAGGCCTTAGGAAAATCATCTTTTGTACAATACAATATTTCTATCTTACTTCTCCAAATATTTTGCAGAATGCATACATATCCTACAACCAATGAAATTGAGGCAATAAAAAGATGAGGTTGCGTCAATTTAGGGAATGGGTTAGTATGTATTTATTTAATGAAGATGGCAGCAATGCTGAAGAAAACAGCAACTATAATATATATATAAAACTGTATTTTTCATTTCTTAGTACATCTTCCTCTCACAGAAAAAAAGGATGCCTGTAAAGTGATGTCGAATATCTACAAAGCAAAAAAAAAAAAAAAAAATGCAAGGAGACTAAGTTTTTTTTGTCCAGTGTGTCTCAAAATCCTGCACTTAGCCTGGATCCTTGCTTTAAAGCTCATCATGCACAACAGTAAAAAAAATTTTTTGAAATTTTTAGAATACATTCATATATAGTATATTTATAATCATTATGTAAAATTAAATGGAAGTTAAAATTTAAAAAATAAAAATTGATAGTTAATATTTTTTTTGCACTGCATAGATTTTTCATTCATTTTTTCTAATAACCCCTAACTCGAATTGAAATATAGGATCAATCCAAAATTGCAGCACACACTTCGAATTATCTCGTAACTAGCAGTGAATGAGTTAATATAGGTTATTTTCAAAAAACTTTGGAGTCACATATCCGTTTTTTTTCCACTCGTTTTACAAGCTCAGAGTTTTTAAAAATTCGCTAAATAATAATATTTCTGACATCTAACAACTACTACACTTAAAGAGAGAGAGAGAGAGAGAAAGTATATTTTTATAAAATATTCTTTTTTATATACTATATGAGAAACATCCGACTTTCTACCTTCTTACGATGAAGTTTTTCAATTATTTTCACTTGACGTAGGTGACAGTGAAAGTGATAGATGAAGATAAATTATATCCCAATGCCAAAACTATTATACATTTCATTTACAGATCTCTCGCTTGCTCTCCACCGGTCATCTGCAATACTCATGAGAAGTAGGAAGACCGTCCATAACAATGGACAGGGATGACCATTATTTACGCAGAAGTCTATGACTGACGTGAGTAACAACGGAAACAATGACGTGAAAACTATAACCACATTTGTTTGTGATAGACTCAAACCAATTTTTTAATTTTTACCATAAGTTTTTAATGAAATAGTCTTACACACTATTCATGATTATTTAAAACTGTTCCACGAACGAAAATTTTTATCATACTGGGGCCAATTGCTTGCGGCATCCGAAGTGACAAAACATTTACGGAGTTTTTCTTAATATAACTCGATATAGATTTTTACTTTTGAATGAGACTTATACCGAAAGCCCAGTAATTAAGCGAAAATTTGAGACTTTCGTAACTGTGTTTTGGGACAAGTAATGTGCAAGATCGGTTGAGTGTTGCAAACATAATCATTGAAAACAAGAGTAATGATCCACAAAAAAATTTTTTGAGGTAAATCATTTTTGGCTAAGCGGCTACGTTAACAAACAAAACATGAAAATTTGGGGATCCACAAACATTCAGCAACAGATAAAGATCATCTGCATCCTCTACGGTCTGGTGTGTAGTTTCATCTTTTGGAATCATTCGACAGTTCTTATGGAAATGTTACTACTAAACAATACACAGATACATTTCGTCAGAACACTTTATTTCTCAATGCCTCGGGATGAACTGTATTGATGGATTTTGGTTTATGCAGGAAGGTGGCTGGCCCCACATAAATCAAGAAACTTTTAAACTTTTAGCGGAACATTTTCATGACAGAGTTTTATGAATTGCGCTGACACAACAGGACAGGGCATTCATTGATTGGCCCGCCGGTTCTCTTTATTTGAACTCTATGGATTGTTTTCTGTAGGGCAATTTGAAAGACAATGTGTACAAAAATCGTTCACAATTATTAGATGTGCTCCGACAAGACCTTTCTGCTGAATTTTCTGTCATCACATTGCCAACCATTCGTTCAGTTTTGGACAGCTATGATATTAGACTTCAACATATTGTTGCAAGTAATGGGAAGCACTTCGAATCTCTTATGTATTAAATCAGAATAAGAGTAATACGTGAAGTAAAAAAATTTCTTATATCTTTACTTCAACTCTTTTACCAAATAATTCAAATTTTCGGTTAATTACTGGGCACTCTGTATCACGTCAAAAAAGGGTGATTCTAACCTGATGGCATGCATTCATAATTTATTGTTTTACAGCAACAACAACAACAAAAAACGAAAAAAAATGAATGAAAGCACAACCGAGTAACTGAATTTTCCGAAAGAATAATTTATTAATAACATTCCATCTTGAAGCTCCACCCATCAGGGAACACCACTTCAAATACACTGACGGAAAAAAATCCCAATGCAAAGAAAGACTCATGTTAGTTTAACGAAATTAGTGGTAAGCGTGCTTATACGTCTGAAAGATGACATCGATTCCAATTCCGCGCTTATGTGTGGTGCTGCTAGCACTACACAGGACTTGAAAATCAGGGAGATCAGGGTTGATTTAAATGCGAGCTCTCGAAGAATGCTTTTAAGAAGACGAAGAATATGATATCCACAACTCACGCATCGGGTTTGAACGAAGTCCTGTAATAGGGCTACTAAAAGGAGAATTTTCTTTCCTGAAAGTACATTTTTCATTGGAGTTTTTACTGTGGTTCCCTCATTTGACAAGATGATTTGTGATTTGTTTCAAAATGATGTTTTACAAACTATGTTCTGCATACCAGTATTCCAGAACATAAACCACGCACAGATTTGTCACTTTTACTAATAATGACATAGTTCTAGATTCAAAAAATTTAAAATTCTCGGTTACAATTACTATTTTGCCCTTTTTCTTCCTTTGCTAAACTAAACATGTTAAATAACAGTAAAAAATCGTAAATGTAACACAATTAAACTGTAAAATACAGTTGCATCAATGAAATTGACTATGCTATGCGAAGACAAACTTTGGATCCGAAGCATTTGTAGAACACGACACACAGCGAGCAGTTTTCACTATCTAGTTTATGGAAATTATTTTATGGTTTTAATATCCTTCTAATTATATCTTATGATCAAAAATCATTGTAATTAACTCGGAAGCAGGCGCGCAATCGATAGTAACATTAATGATTGTATGAGGTGACCGAGTCACCCTAATCGTTTCTTTATAATTATTTTTACTGCATACGATAAAAATCGTGAATAATTCAATTAAGAGAAAGTATACTTACTAATTTTAAGAACTTTTCAATTTTTCCTTAATAATTTGAGAAAAAATATCAACAAACAAAACCAAGATATTTCAAATGCGCTTGACTTTAATAATAACACAAATCAGACATTTTTCGCTAGCATTACAGGAATGTTCTTTGCAGGCAAAACTGTCATATGTTGCTCAAGTTATTATAGTTTCATTGTCCTTTGATGATCGACAAGTAGCATGCTGAACTTTTACTTGCTTATGTCTTTTTGACAAAACGAAGAGTGTCTTGTGCTACGCTTATGGCTTCCTATTTTTTCTGACGGTGTTCTTTAGTCATTATTTGAAAATTTTACTTCCTACTCAATTGTTTCACGTTCATCGATTTTCATATATTTACTTTCGCTATGAAGAATAATATGCTTTATCTCATCAGGTTCTTCCTTTGCTTAGGCAGTTTCAACTTCTTTTTCAATACCTTTTCTCTTTCTTTCTTTTTTTTACTCTCTTATTTTACATTTATAAACCATAATAAATTGTACAACATAGCAATAAAAACCCCTAAGTTGTTCACTGGGGAAAAATGTAATATGTTCTTAGAAAATAGATTGGAACAAAAGTGGTAGCGTGAGGAACAGTCTACACAATTTCCTTAAAACTTCTAAAAAAAAACGTTTGCCACTCTAAAAAAAGAAGGAAATATGTGACAAATTCGTTTTAGTTCCCATGAAGACTGTCCTATTTGAGGATACTGTCAAGGGCATGGATAACAAATAAACAGTTTTCCCAGAATTACCGACTTTGTGAGCCTGGGGTAACTCTATGCCCCACGCGTGTGCAAACGGGTTAAAGTAAATTGGGTACGCTTTACTCTCTCTCTCTCTCTCTTTCTCTTCATTTTCTACGAAGAAATAAGGCTAAGGCTATTAACGGCTCACCAAATTTATATCAGTTGTGAATTTGATCTATTATAAATGACCGCTAACTGGACGCAGTTTTTGTACAAGGATCTAAGGATATTAAAAGCACAATATTTACAAAATGCAATGGGCAAAATATTTACAGCAATGGGAAAATATTTACAAAAAAAAAAAAAAAAAAAAAAAAAACAGGGTGCGAAATTAAGGATTAAATGTTAGCAGATTAAACAAATAGAATCAAACAAATGTACGAATTTACAAGCATTAACATTGTAATATGGAATAAAGGATAATAGGTATGATGGGATTGATATTTAGGAAAGGAGTGAAAAGGGGCAACAAAAAGTGTACTTGATTGTGTAAGTAGGAAGGATTTTGAAGTATTTTAGAAGTAGAACTACTTACTGAAGGATTCCGAGTCACTAGCATTATATTCGATGAACTCGTGTTGACGTGCCCTCTTTTCGGAGAGAAATAAGAAGACAAAACAAGCATCGCAGCAATACCAACGGCTGACGTTTAAAAAATTAATAATTTTGGATATTGCTGGAAGTAGCAGCTAAGTTTTGCATTAAATTCAAGATTCATATCTACTCTATGTCGCTTAGGTGTTACAATGATCAATCCGTATCAATACCAAAAGTTGTAGTCCATTAAACACACAAAAAAAAACGATATGCGTTTGTGGGATTTATGTACTGTGCTAAATGTTACGTTTTTAGAATTTTGGATCAAATTTGAACCTAATTTGAGAGTCAAATAAATAAATTTTTTACCCATAGCGTGTATTTTCAAAGAAAAACGTCAAAAACTACAAAATCCTGTTCAGACGAAACGATAGAACAAAATGATGCCCGCAGGTGTTCCTCGTAGCCCCAACAAACCTGATCTAAACCGTCGACTGTTAGAGATTTCCAATCGTGTACAGATGAAAACTAATTATAAGGCTATAGAACCTATAAGGACCCTGTGGGTTTTTTCCCCACACAATGTTATTTTTGGTGTTTCCGTGCGCAGGATTGGGAAAACTGCCCACTGTTTGACATAACTAAGACAAGACAATAACGAACGAGTGTTCTCCTCGCAGCCCAGCGACCGATCACTTGTATTTGTTCGCAATACTTCATGATGAACTTTGTTCTTTTGAAACAAAAGTTAAATCATTTTGATTATTGGCGTACCCAGAATATTGCGTCGCGTGGCGCTGGTTCGTCATCCCTGTGGCGATGTCAGCTGAAGCTACGACGACCAATGCAGATAACTATTGTTTAAATGTGACTAAAAATGTAAATAAAAAAAAAAGAAAGGATTAAAACTAACCGTAAAACTTATCAATTTTTTGTTTCTTGCATTGCTTTTTGCTTATGAAGCCTTGATTTATTATTTAAAAGTGCATCCGAAACAGCCGATGCTCTACTTAACTGAACAGTGAGATAACTATCATAAAAAAAAAATTATGGCACGTGTCAGCGTATTATCATGTGCGCGTAACACTATTATGTCTCATGAAGAGCATCGGTCGCCAGTAACCAAAACAACGACTTCATTAGCTCAGCTTGGCGTTCAATTTGGCGTTCATCTTGGCATTCAGTTTCACGTTCACCCGTATAGTTTCCGTTCCCGTAAAAATACGGGAATAAAATATAGCCTATGTTACTCCCCGTTAATGTAGCTTTCCATTAGTGAAAGAATTTTTAAAATCGCACCAGCCGTTTCCGAGATTAGCCGGAACAAACAGACAGACAGACAGACAAAAATTTAAAAAATTCGTTTTTTGTTATGAATACCGTATATACTTTTAGTGCATTAAGTAAAAAGCTGCTAATTTGAAATTACAAACAGACACTTCAATTTTATTTATTTGTATAGATATCTTAAATGGAGCACGTTCAAAAATAATGTATTTTTTAACCTGCCACTGGCATTCAGTATTTACTGAATAGCTCAGCCGTTAATATAAAAACATTTGTGTCACATTCAAAATGCCAGGGGAAATTAAATTCTGAAAAATGTTTTATCTATAGAATACTATACAAGTTTTATCAATACATTGTAATTTGTCTTTATTTTTTCCAGAATGTGAGTGGAAGGAATAGCAGAGTCAAAAAATAAGAAATTGCGGAAATGTTAACTCCCTTTCAAGTCGATAAGAAGCGGGTTTTGCAAATTGAGTAGGGAATAAATTAAAATACAAGCTACTTTATTCCACCCCATTTGTTGACTTGTGCTTTTCTTTACGAATCATTTCTACACAAACATTAAACTTCCCGCAGCATTCTCCATAAAAAAAGAATATTTTTAGTTTCAATGTAAATATTATTGATATAAACATATTATTTTTGAATGAGGATAATTTTATTTAATCCAAATATATCCACACACGAAAACATATGTTATTATTCAGATACTTTATTCACATTTCAATCTTAATGTTGAACTTAGATCTTAAATTATATTGAATAATAACACAAAGATGTAAACAACGCATTGTAAAAGTCATTCAAACGACATTCATCTAGCATAAGTAATTTGAATGAACCTTTTTCGAAATCTGCTGTTTTAAGGCTGTCTTCTGCAAATGTAAAAGTTCATGAATGACATTCTCAGACAGAAACATGCCTCAATTTTTCAGAAAATTTTCAACATTATAAGTTATGCATCCGTTAAAATTAAATAGCGTTTTTATAACTCTAAAATATTAAATGAATACTTACTTTTTCATTTTAACACGTAAAGGGAGAGAAAATATATTTTATGTTTAAAAAAATGAAAAGTATGATAAGATATACTGCTTTCTATAAAATAGTAAAGCCAGGGTATAATAATATAAATATTCAATTCTTTTAAAACTGAAAAAATATTCGGGCCCTATCCTTTAGCAATTACCGAAGACAGTCTTAATATTTTAAGTCCCCGCCTATTATGTTTTGCGAATACCCATTTAGGTAACTGCATTTAAAAATATCCTTTAAAATTACATTAATTAAAAAAAGGATGAATAACATTAAAATAAACATAATACTTTAAATATTTAATTACCTAATTTCGATTCGTAACTTTTTTAGATTGATAACTTATTTTTACAAAGTACGTGCTCGTTAAATGAGTGGGGCCGAAAGTCTTGTGGAAGCAGCAGAAACCACGAGTGCAGGGGGATGGAGAATATTTCCCTCCCCTTCAGCTTCTTGCCTAAATTGTGGAGGTGGAGATAGGTGGTGTCGCCATCTATCGTTAAGAAGTCCAATCTGTATCACAGGCTCTGGCAACCTTCTTTCCTTCCCTTCGAGAAGGATACGGCAACAACAAAGTCGATAGAGTTCAACTACAAATGCCTATTTTCCAAAATGATGCAGCCCAATGGTCAGGAATTCATGGGCAGGACTGTTTCTTTCGAGTTATGGGCTCGAGTCCTGATGTCGCTAAAGACGACACATGAAGGGGCTAGTGTGGAATATAGCTATGTCGAGGCTCAGATTGAATGAGTGACTCAGTGAATATTAACGTCGTTCCATTTAGCTACACGAGGGCTTTTGGCGACGGACGTCGTCATTTTCAACCATGGTTAAGTGACGAAATCGACATCTAAACTTTCACCCTTTCCTAAATTCCACACCAACCGCAGCATGTTTGAGCCTCGATATATTTAACGCACGTCAGCTCTCTCTAAGCTGCAGGTCTTCAGTGTTACTGGGATCGAACTCATGACACGACTGCCACGAGTCCTTTACCTTAACCACTAGGTGTCGATGAAAGGAACCCTAGCAATGACGTGGTGTGGAAGTTTAGTGAAGAGGGCCAACTTAAATATTCTCTTCGTCACTTCAGCATCGATCCAAATTACAGTTCTTCGCCAATACTTGCCATTAGTTTTGCAGTACGGCGATAGCAAGCAAACAATTAATCAAATTATAACAGTGGTACACAAAAACACAAAACTTGAATTTTGCCACAATCATATGCCATAAAATTATTCACTGTGATACAAAAAATCTATTCATTTGATCTCATTTTTATAAAAAAGTTTTAGTGTCTATGAATGTCGCAGTATAAAGAAACATGTGGGCTATGAGCCTTGTGATTTTTAACCTTGTTCAAGGGACAACACCCGAACTGGCACTATCCTCGTCGAACTTCCAACTGGAGGACGCTTGAGCCCCTTGAGTCATTCAGCGTTCATCAACTCTTCTGCACTGCGGGTATTCAGTTGTCCTCGAATCGATTTCATGTCATGACGTAACTATGGCTACATCGTCCTCAAAAAATTATTAAAGCAATTAGTCTGTTTATAAACTGTATAAAATGAACAAAAATAGATAAAAATAATAATTTCAATAAAAGTTTTTCTTTTATAAAACTTTAATTTTTATGAATAAAAATAACGAATTGTTTGAGTTTCTTAAGCCAATTTCAGTTATTTCCTTATTATTATTTATAGCTACAAAATGGGTTAAAAGATTCAAAGCAATGTTGGTAAAAATGTTTAATGTTAATTACTCAATGTAGAAGTATTCGAAAATGAGTCTTAAGGGATATTAAATCTAGTATACATACAGGAGTAGTACCTCTGCAGTAAGGTTATTCATTTTCTCTCTTAATATCAATCTTACATCTTTTTATAACCTCTTAATATCATCATTATTTAATTACAATCCAGTGCACTTTTTTCTCATAATTCTACGGCATTCAAAGTAAAATGCGAATGACATCACATCTCCTAGGATAGTATGATCCTAATTTCAACTAAAATGATAGATTTTTTTTTTTTTTTGAAATCATGAAAAACTATACAATAGGAATTGATACTCTGAATTTATTCCATTTTATTTCATAAAATAATAATAAAAAAAAAGATAAATTACGTGTAGTATATTGACTTTTATTTCCAAACAAAATCCATGAGAAAAATTCTGTACAGACACTTTGTAATTTGTATACTTAAGAATGATAAAAAATTGTAATTAATATCCTGGTTTCTGAAGGCATTTAATTTTTTAATCTTATTTTTGAAGGGAAAACTTCTTTAGCGGCATTGGGCACTTTTTTGTAGGGGAAAATCTTATGGGTTCGCGTCACCAACATGCCCTGACTGACGCACGAGCAGTGTGCTGTTCGATTTAAACACTTTTGGGATGGGTGAAATCTCGTGCATTCGCGTCACCGACATGCTTATAGCAGTATATCTGTCGCTATACAGCTGACGTATAGTGCTGTGTATATCTTATAAGTGAAATTCAATGGATTTAGTGAAAAGTTCAATGTGTACATACTGTGCATTGCTCGTTGCGATTCCGAGAATGGGCAATACATATTAATGTGGTTGCCGTTTATATTTCGCCTGGAAAATCTATGAGACAGATACAACAATTTTTATTCTAAAATTTGAGGATTTATACAAAAGAAGGTTCTGAAATTCTCGAAAAAAGATTTGGCGAAAAATATATGATAATGTACCGATGATTTTAAGTGGAGACTTCAATATTAACTTTGCAGATGATAAAAATCTACCACTAATTGATTTTCTAAATGAAACACTTAATTTAGGTATACGAATACGTTCGGAGCACTTTTTTTGAATTTTTGCATTTTTAGTACAATTTATCACATATTTTTTTTATTTACACAAGTACTTACTTAAAATTCACCAGTTTTATAGCTTACACCTTCTATCAGCTCATTTTTAATCATTTTTTTCTTTTTAGCTAATCTATTTTTTTTCCTGGCAAGTTTTGCCACAGTCAGAGAATGTCTTTTAGACTCCGTTATTCGGATTTCATCAAGTTCTGAAAAACCTTTCAATGTTATTACACCAACAGTCATACCGAAATGTTTCAAGATATCTATCAATCCCTGAAATCCCTTATTGAACTGAATTACTGCCATGTATCCTCCTAATCGTAATGTTGATAATGAAACAAAAACATCTTTTGGAATAAATTTCCAAAGGATTCCATTGAAACATTCATTTGAATTTTGTGTTTTTCCTGGTAAACATTTTTCTAATAAGTTTTGATCACATAACTTCATATATATGGGTTTGATAATGTTGATCAGATTTTGGGGAAGTCCTTTAGATTTATCTCTGTAGATCTTACCCTTTGATACGGCTTGCTGATATTTACACCAACTATCCGGTCCAACAGGGCATTGGCCATGCATTTGCTGTTTTGCATTAGAGCAACAATGGAAAAATGCTGCAATAACTGCACGTTGCATGCCTTGTAAATCATTTACATTGTCACGGATAGCAATGCCATAGTAATTTTGTAACTTGTCTATAAAGGCATCTGTCAGTTTTCCTCGACCTCCCAGGCCTTTTCGTTTAGATTTCAGTTTCCTCAGTCTTGTTCCCACACGCTTTTGTATATGTCCAATACACTCATATTTTGTTACGGTATTCTCACCATAAATATCTTTTACAGCTGCATACCCCTTAGAATCTCCATCACCAAAAAAATTAACATACTGTAATTTTCTCATTTCGACAGATCGTTCGAAAACACGATAAACACCCAGGGGTTCCATAGCCCCAGACGACCCTATATGTTTTGCACAATTATGAGTGTTATTTAATTTTTTGTTTTTTGAATCGCAAAGTCTACACACTTTTGACATGAATTCAACGTCTAAAACCTTCCCAGTATCTATTGAAATAACAGACACACATCCATTTAACGAGGAATATCCTCTTCGTTGCCATGTGCCATCCACCGACACACTACACTGAGAAAATTCAGCATCATTTTGGTTACTTCTAATTTCCAATGCAGCTTCCTTCATTGTGTTGCATGCTACATTGCTAGCAGCAAATTCAAGCTTTTTTACCAGGAGACCAAATGCTTTCTTAGATAGCACATCTAGATTGATAGCAGAACAAAGTTTTTTAGCCGCAGAATGTCCTTTACCAATGATTATCATACCAAAAACAAATGCAAGATTGATACTATGCAATTTGTTTACTTTCTCGGAAGTGCAGAATGAGTAGGAATAGTTACAGTTTTCACATTTTATAGTCATATTCATAGCTAATCCAAACACAGAGACTTGCACAACACTAACTTTTCTTTCAAAACACACAGGACAGCATAATAATGAAATTATATTACACAAAATTCCTAAGTTAAAAATAACATTTTTTTCATTTTCTTCTAGACAATCTGTAGGTTTTAAAGAATTCATTAGTTTTGATTCACTCGCAGTTGGAATGCTTGAATCGATACTAATCTTTTCACTGTCGAAAACTGAAACTCTTTTGCAATACTTATTTCCTTTAAACTGACGTTTACGGGAATAACTTTTATTTTTGTTATTTCCCATAATTATAAATAATATTGTGAGCAAATAATTCACTGGTATTCTATCAAATAATACTTGATAACTTTTGTTTTGAAATTCAACACAAGCAGAATTTTTACCAAACAAAGCTCAACGTAAACAAACTAATATTGCCAGATTTACTTTGTTAAATACTTTCAAAATTAGTAATTATTTTTAATATTAAATCAAAAGTTTTTTAAAATTATATTTTAAGAAAAGTATTGTATTTAAATTCTGTTTGACAAGTTAAAGCGCATTTAAATGCTGACTTCCGGTTATTTAAATGCCCACTTCCGGTTTTTTACACTTTACTAATTATTCAATATCTTGGCTTCTAAGTGACCTAGAAAGAAAGTAAGGACAGTTTTATAGAGCTAAATAGTTGCTTTATTCTATAAAATCAAAAACTCAAAATGTGATTTTGGGTGAAAATGGACCATTTCAACGTATTCGTATACCTTAAATATGTCCAATGATTGAAAACTCAGCACTCCAAAATATAAAACGACGATTGATGCGGTTTTTACGCGATACTTAGATAAATTTGAATCCAACATTTTCCTTTCTTACTTTAGTTACCATAAGCCTATTGTATCTTTTTTTAAAAAACAAAATGAAATAATTGAAAGTACAAAAAGTCTAAGCATTGTTGAAATTAATGATGACAATGATACAAACAATTAAAAAAATATAAAAAATAAATACATTGAAATTTAAGTAAATACAAATACTATACATAAATAATAAGATTGTATATTAATTGTTATTTCAATTGAATTGTATTTATATTTTGTTATGATCGTGTACAGCCCGAAAAATATTTGAATAAGAAAAAAACCATATAAACATGCATTTAGTTTTTGCTCGGAGTGTCAATAGATGTGAAAACCAGATTGATGTTGATAATTTTAATTCAAACATTATGAAGTTTCAAATTTTAATACTAAAAGTTCTAAGTTTTCACTTCTATCGGCAGTCTTTATAACTGCCAATTTTTTTCTGTTTCGCTACATTACTATGGGTATTCGTAGTATTCATCTCCATTATATAGAAATAAATAAACAAAAACTGGCTTTATAAATCTGAAATTGGGGAACTTAAAAAATTATATTATTTTTTTGAAACCCCTTTATTTATGTAATTTCTTGCCTTGTATTTATAAAAGTGTGTTATTGTATTATAACTGAGCTCAGTGGTGCAACAGCATATGAGGGCCAATACTCTCTTCGTGAAATATTAATAATTAAATTTTTATAGACATGATGTCTGTTACATTTTTAAAAAACGCATGTCTTAAACACATCCTTTTAAGAAGCGTCTTTAATATTCTTTACTAACCATTCTTTACACAGTAAATTTGAAAAGAACCGTTTAAAATACCAATTACTATACATTAATGTCTTCTGATGAGAGATAATTAATGAAAGGCAGTTGCTTTTTATAATTATTATCTACTTTCTGAAATATCAGCCGTTTCTGCAGCATTGGACATACAGATTTAAAAATACACATTTAAAAGTTAATTGTAACAAATAATAATTTTACGTAATATATTAAGTAAGAAATAGAAGGATGTATCCAGGTTAAGAATGTCTATGTCTGTGTTTTTGTTATCCTTTTTAAAGATATATCGTTTCTTAAGTGTAACTTAATTTTTCAAAAACTGAAACTTAACAGTAAGATTTTTTAAGCTATATAATACTGCTTTTTAAGCAAAATAAATAGTGTAGCTGCTTTCCAATAATCATCTGAAACTAGTTTATTTTCAGTATGGGCTAAGTAGGGAACGTGGAGACAGTAGGGTTATTTGTTGACCTTGTTTAAATTTGAAGCCCAGTGGCTGAGTGGTAGTGTACAGCGATTCCACGCCCCAGATCCAGGATGTGCAGGGTTAATTCAGCTTTTCATCCCTTCAGTGGGTCGATAAATGTGTACCAAGCTTGCTTTGGAACTGAATCATGTGGCAGACTGATCCCTTGACCGAAACATCTGCACATGCACCCCATCGCCTAAAGTCCACGTAAGCTGAGATGTGCGTAGTGCCTATCAGAGTAAACTGAGATAGGCACTTGGTCCTCCTGGGCTGTTGCACCACTACTTTCACCGTGGCCAAAAATAATAATGGCCACGGTGGCCGAGTGGTCTAGGCATCGGATCAGGGCTAGCGTGTCATGAGTTCGATCCTAGTACCACCAAAGATCCGCCGTGTAGGGGAGCGATGCACATTAAATCTGTCGAGAGCTCAAACATCCTCCCGTTGGTGTGGTGTGGTAGTTAAGAGAGGGGGTGCCAGCTCAGGTGTCGTCCGCGTCACTTGACCATGGTTCAAAATTACGTGGACCGTCGCCAAAAGAGTTCGTGTTGCTAATCAGTGCGACGTTAATATTCTCTCATTCTCACTCACCCAAAAATAATAATAATTGTGTTACAATGAAACTCACTTTACATTAAACCTAACCCCGAATCTACCGCACTTGGTTTTATCTTTAATGGCTAATACTCTAAATTGGCGCTCATCCGCTATGATATGGTTTCAAAAAAACGTTTCTCATGTGTACTGCGATCAATTCCTTCCTTTTAACTTTTTGTACCCTTTATTTTTCAACGGATCGCATTGAGCGAGCTTGTGAATTTCGAAACACCTCTGTCATTTAAACCTCCACCAAAAAAAAATACATTAGATTTAAGTTCTGTCATTCTTTTGTTTTGGTTTTGCTAGAAAGGACAACAAATGTTGTATTTATAAATAAAGCAACCCTTGTTTCAGATGGTTAAATGAATTTACTTTATGTAACAAAGAATAATCGAACACAATTTCTTTCAAGAAAAGTATTTAAATTTGTGTTTTACGAATCAGAGTGAATTTTGTATTGAAAAATGTGGGCTAAGTGATTATTATTCAATAGGTTTTCGAGGTCAATAGGTAAGTGCTTTTCTTTACAATACGAGTCAAAACTCTAATCATATGTTTGTCATTACGGTTTACCAGCTTTGTTTCTTTATACTTTGCTTTGTATAGCGCTGAAGATATTATGTTTGTTCCTTTTTACATTGATATAGATAGCAAAATATTTTTATGATATATGTACATATTCATATATTTTCTTTATATTCTGAAATAAAAAAAGAAAGGGAACATTTGGACGCTGTATTTTAAAAATATTTAATTTTTTAGGGAAATAAAATTTTTTCAGTAATGGTTTGTACTAAAAGTTATTTTCTTATATTAATTTTTAATGCTATATTGAGACACACCCTGGTCCCTAAAAGTTAAAAAATTTTGTATTTTACCATTACAAAATGCATATAACAATTAAACTTATTCTTCACATCAGAGGTTCTCAAGCTGTTTTGTCTCTCTCTTGCAATGTTTTTCGATTTTATATAGATCCCTCCTTACCTATTTTTGTATTTTTTTGCAAGTGTATCTACTTAAATGTCTTTTTGGAGTTTACTCCTTAAGCATCAGTTTTCATTCAGTCTCTGGTTTGGAAAATTTATGAGGAGGAAAACTTGCACAAGCGTTAACAAAAAACACAAAAAAAAAGTGTGCCTTAGACCACACAACTGAAGTAAAACTTCTTTAGCTCCATCTATATGTATATGCATTTTTTGTTTATGTATGTATAATATGTACATATATATCATATATACCATACGTTCTCAACGTGGGCAACAACGCCCCTTTGTGCGTGTTTGAAGTTTTCAGGGGGGCAGTAAAAGACTCAGAGAAAATTAGGGGTTATTGAGATGGCATGGAGGGGCTTGGGCAGATTAACCAAATATAGTCTAAAAAGACTAAAAAAACACGCTGATTATGTACTAACAAAAGTAAACTTTAATAATGTTTACATACTGATTGTATGTATATAATCATTTCTATATCACATGTACTTAAATTCACATACTTCAGTGGTTCGGGAAGTGGATGTGAAAAACTTGTATGTGTGAAAAACTTGTGGATGTGTAAAAAGATTACATTACATACAGACTTACATTAAAATAAATGATATAGTGCATTTTAATTTCTGTAGTGCACGTGTTGTATTTGTCTGTGAGCAGTAGGAAAAATGTTTCGTCTACTGCATTTTATTACGTATATTATCCAAGAAACATAATTGAATATGTTAACAAAGAATTAACGTGTGATTTTTTACAGGCTGAAACTGTCAATTTATATTTATTTTGAAAGCAATAGTTTATTATGAATTACTTCGTATCCTCAAAACCCTTGCCTGTCTTTATAAAAGGTAATCTAAAACTTTTAGTTCACTCTTTTAAAGGAAGAAATTCAGTAGTGCGTTTTAATTCCAACAATATCCTATCTATGACTAAAATATATCATATTACACATTTAAATATATTTGTGGAAATATCTATTTCAGATTCGCAAGGAAAAAATTAAATTAGAAAATATATTCTATTAGTAATAGAATATTTTCTTAAAAATTAACTCTTGTTTTCACCATGTATTTCCATGTACACTCCTATTTCCCTAGAGGGGGAAGTATCGAGAAACATTCACTAAAAACGGGGGCGGTATCGAAATATTCATTTGAAAAGGGGGCACCAGTTCAAAAAAGGTTGGGAACCTATGATATACATATATTAATTTTCTACAAATATTTAAATTTATTATGGGTTTTCTTCGATAAATTAATATTGTTGGATAGATTTATTATTTTTATTCCTTAGTTTCATTGGATACATCAGTAATTACTGTGGATGATTATAAGGCCGAGACAATAGGCTTATGGTGTGAGAAATAAGATACATATATTTTCGAATTAAACTTAGATAGATATCTAGAAAAAACTGCATCAATTGTTGTTCCATGTCTTGCGGTAGGCTCATTTCGGTTATTATTAATTTTAGTCATTTGTAGTTCTAATTTATCTTGTAAAAAGTTTACCAAGAGTTGTCCATCTTCGGAAATGAAATTAACATTGAAACACCCTGCTAAAATTAGTGGCAACGTATGATAGTTTTCTCCTAATTCTTCAGAGCCTACTCGACCGTAAATCATAAGCCTTTTATATAAAAGCTTTGTAGTATTATTTTTCTTGTTATTGGGCGAAATGTAAGCAACTATCATTATGATGTTTGTCCCATCGTCCAAAACACAGTGAGTGGCACATATATCACCGATTGATGACTGACTAATATCGATTTTTCACGAATATATTGTAATAAAATGTCTATGTTCGAAGTTACTATATTCGAGGCATCATTTGATTTCTGATAAATTGCCACTCATGCTGATCTAACATTTTTACACTTAAATTTCGCAATACAATTAAAGTTCGGCAAGTTAGTATTTTCATCGTCATTTGACCAGGTTTCTGATAAAACAAAATATTGCTTGAATCAATTACGGGATTGCTCAAGTCCGACACGTGTTTTCTGAGACTTTGGCAATTGAAAGTAACCATGGACAACTTTTTTCTGTCATTGATGGAAAGTAGTACAGCGGGTGTTTAGTGCACTCTACCAAGGTTGTCGTTGAGATAAAGTACGTCCGTTCGCCTGGCCCGATTACACTTTTTGTAACGCTCTCTTCAAGCATTTGCCAGCTTACTCCCCAAGTCAAGCGTGCGTAAAGAAGTTTTACTTCAATAAGGATATTTCTTAACATGGAATAAATAGCATTTAAAATAACTTTTTCCGCAGCAAAAATAAAAAAAAATTAAATTGTACTTTTAAACATATTTGTTAAAGTAAGTAATACACTACATAAAATATAAGTATTTCCATTCATAATAGATGGGTATATAAAACTTTAATCCAAAACTAGTGCTTACGCGTTCTTTTTCCATACCACAAAATCAGGGGTATAATTTGTGACTTTAACACTGCGGACACGACATACTTTTCATATGACTTACAAGGAGATGGCAACACTAAGGAAGTTCATTTGGGAATGAGGTTTCGTGTAATAATACCCTAGGATTTTCTGTTTTGGAAATTGCTTTTTCTTTTCGATTTCTTTTTTTTTTCCCACTTCATTTAATTATTTGTGCTATTTAAGGGGTAGGTAGGCAGTAGGGTAAACACCTTCGGGAAGTCGATTTTGAGTTTTTGATATTTCTAAAATCCCCAAATCAGGACCTTTCCAATGATGTACCGTACTTGCCATTTTACTAATTAAAAGTATGTTAAAATGATTTTCAAAAAATAATCAGCTGATTAGCCACGCCTTCTTTGACAGATAGAAATGTAAACATTGACCTCTTAAATCTGGGAAGCTTTTCCAAAGCCACTCTCTGTTTTATTTATTCATACGCAATTAACTGTAGATTAACTGCAAGCGTAACCGTCAGCGTTGTTTACCTATTTTGGACTGCATACACGTTTTTATCGTGTGTGTTTGGGTTTTTAAATTAAATATATAAAATTTCTAAAATTCGGAAATTTTGAAATTTCAAAGTTTTTGTTTCTTTATTGGCTAAACATAAAGGTATACTGTGGATGAAGAAGGTGCTTTACGGGATTTTAAGAAGGTAACATAGTAATAGTTCAATAATCATAGTAACAGTACTTCAAATACTAAAAGAGTAATGTATATCCTCAAGGTTCACATACACATGACTCAAAGGAGACATGTGCAAAATAAAGTTGGATTAGAGTTTTTCTTCTTATTAAAGTAAGTATTAAAAATACCATCATTAATTAAAATATTCTTGCATTTGCTTTCAAGAATTAAGTTCATTGTAAAATGTGTAAAAGAGGTTTAGACATGCAAGTTTTAAAAGGTAAGTTTGGGCTGGAAATTTGTCCTGAAATGTTGTGCTTATCCATATGATGTAGAATTCTCTTTTTTAAATATTCATGAAGGAATGCAAATTGCCACAATAAATACCAGGTTTGTATATGCTGCGTGTTCCATTGGGAGATGTGAAAAGCTGGGAGAATGTTTTGCAGCATAATGAATCTTCGGCAACCACCTACAAGGTTTTCTCCTTACGGTAAGCGAATCTCAAATGATGTAAAACTTGTTTACGAGGAGTCCATTCAAAATGCTGCGAGGGAAGCTATTTGTGAAAATGAAGGTAATAATAATATTGTGGACATGGCAGAAACACGGTTACACATCATCAAATGGTGCAGTTACTGTGACCAGCATTGATACAGGTAAGGAGATAGATGTCAATATTCTTTCGAAATATTGTATATGAAAAAAATGGGCACATAAAAACATTGTTTTTGACCTGTTGGTGAAAATTCATGAAGTGGATATTAACAGGCTGAAGAATCGGGTAAGTCTTACAAACATAAAAAGTCTTCCGGTTGCTGTTGTAGTAGCAATGAGTTTTATATTTAGATATCTTTCCCAGCTTGATTTGTTGAGATAATTTTTGCATCGAAAAACACAAAACCCGAATGAAAGTTTTCATAATGTCATTTTATCACAGGTTCCCAAAACAACATTTGTGCACATTGAAACACTTTCACTTGGTGTTTATAATGCTGTTTGTTCCTTTAATGATGGTAATGTATCCAAAATAACAAAAACTTCAGTAAATGGCAGTAGGACCTGGAGAATATTCGGTAAGTGCCATGAAAACTCTCGATAGAGAAAAATTAATGAAAGCAAGCATGCTTTTTCTGGATGATTAAAGAAAATTAGAAAAGATAAAAGAAAAAAAGAAGATAATATTAAGAAAAATAAGGTAAAAACCGGCTACAGTGCAAGATCTTTTTGATGAGGTAAAATTTTATATAAAAGCTACTGTTTTCTGAAAATTTTCTTTTCTAAACTGTGTTTTATCATTTCTATAAATTTACTGTATGCATGAACTGGAAATTTTTATTTTATATTTCATATATATTCTTGTGTATACTGAAGTGAAATTTTTGAAATATTCCTCAGACATTTAGCTAAAAAGCCTATGTCGTAACACAGAAAAGGAAAATTTTTATTAAGTTCCTTATTGTACTCTGCAAAAATTATTTTTTTAATAAGGCTGATCAATTTTTTAAAAAAAGATTTCACTTCTGTATAAAAATAAATGTTTATTTAATACACACACAAATATGTCTCAAAATGCGTTGCATGAAGCTTGTTACATACAAAAAAATCATAAATTTCATGTTTAAAAACACAAAATAGTTTACTTGTTGTTTTGGATACTATCCATGTAATATTTATATAATCTTTTTAATTCTTATATTTAAAGAAATTGTGTTTACATGTGAATATACAAAACACTATAAAAATTTTTCGAAGTGCCATATAATCATGTATTACTGTCTTATATAGATTATATTTTTTAATTTGTGTCTTCTTTCTCAAAAATTAATTGTATGCATGAACTGGAAATATTTATTTTATATTGCATATATATTATATATACTGAAGTGAATTTTTTGGATATTCCTCAGACATTTAGCTGAAAAGCAGATGTCGTAACATAGAAAAGGAAAATTTTTATAAAATTCCATTATTCTACTCTACAAAATTACATTTTTAAACATACTGATCAATTTTTTTAAAAAAAATTTCACTTCTGTATAAAGATAAATGTTTATTTAATGTACACACAAATTTTTAAGCTTTGTTTTCAATAGTTTCTTAGTAAAAGGGACATAAATATATCCCAAAATGCAATGCCCTTTTTCGTTGCACAAAACTTGTTACATACAAAAAATACACAAATTTCATGTTTAAAATCATAAAATCAGTTTTCTTGTTGTTGTTTTGGATACCATTTATGTAATATTTTAAGAACCCTTTTAATTCTGATACTTTAAGAAATTGTGTTTACATCTGAATTTATAAAACACTAATGAAATGTTTCGAAATGTCGTATAATGATGTATTACCAAAGCCATATTTTCATGTATTGACACATTTTTACATGGTATTTATGATACTTATAGTCAACTTGGATGACAGTAATGTATCAGAACTAAAATTCTTCAAAAATTGATGCATAATTTGAGAAAAATGATGCAAATGCTATAAAATATCTCGATAGATTAAAAGTGAAAAATGCTATACATGTATTTTCTGAGAAATCTAAGTAAAAGAAATAAGTAAAAAGTCTCAAAAGTTATTGAGAATAAGCTAATATTTAAAAAAATAGTGCAAATACAGATTGTAATTCATAATTTTTTTGATGAAGTGACATTTTATAATAAAAATGCAATTCTCTCAAAACGGTGTTTTTAAAAATGCGAGTACCATTTTCTCAGAACCTATTCAACGGAAGCACTTGCAATCTTCACTGCATATTACTGATATGTTAATATATATACTGAAGTGAACTTTTATTAATATACCGATAATATTTTTGTACAAGTCAGTTATCGTGAAAAAAAATGACATTTTTCAAAAAAATTCATAGTGATACATTACGATGAAAGTTTTTGAAAAAACTAAACAATATATTTGAAAAAGTTCACTTCCGTTTAAATAAAAAAGTCTAATTAATATACAGAAAAAAATTTAAGTCTGTACATTTAATATTTTATGAGAAAAGCACATAAAAATGCTCAATTTAACATTAGCGGGATAGGGGGTACCGACTTACCTTAATAAATTAATTTAAAAAAGGCTCTTAGCAAATATTTTATATAACTACAAAATTAAGTAAATAATATAATATAAGATTTTATATATATATATATATATATATATTATTTTATTTTATTTTATTTTATTAAGGTAATTATAAAAAATTAATGCAATAAAATACTATACGTTTTGCATGTAATAAAACTATAATTTATGTAATTATGAATCTATTTGTAACTATTTACTTTTTAAAATACAAAATAATTATATTAAACATCAGTTAATGTAATACATTTTTATAATAATATTATTTATTAGTAATTTTACAATTATCACAAATAATACTATATTTATAAAATACAATTTAAATATATTTATATAACTATCGTAAATGCTTAGGCTTTTAAAGTACAAAATAATTATATAAAATATTTAATAAGCCTTTTTTAAACAAACTGATTTAATATTTAAAGTAATTAAATTAATTGAAAAAAAGTGGATCGCGCAACTCGTACCATGGCTGACCACGTAAAACGCAGGTGCTATCACCTATGCCACTAGAGGTATCCGAACACGTTGAAAATGACCAAATTCAGCGAAACAGATATTTTTGTTTTTTATTTTATTGAATAAAGCTATCTTTTTTTTACTTGACAAAACATACTTTGTTTTGATTCTACACTACAGGCCAAGTTACAATCCATTTTATAAATTTAGAAAAACCGGAAGTGGGTTTTTGATCTACCAGAAGTGGGCATTTAAATTGCTCACAATCTATCATGGCGAGTCTGTTAACTCAAAACATTACAAATGTATTTCTATAAAACTTTTTGTACCTGATATTTATGTTATTTTCTAGAGAATGTACAAAAATATTTCTTATTGTATGAATACTTTTTGAGTTATGGCTTGTTTTTTAAATAAGGGTCTCATAAAAAATGTAACATTTCTTATAATGTTTACGCAATCAGCTCTAAAATTTTCAAATTTTAATTAAAAATTAAAATTTTAGTACATTTTTTAGATAAATGCATCTAATTTGTTTTAGTAGTACTTTTACTAATATATGTTTATTACTTTTTCTCTAATTGCTTTGAAGTTTTTCAAAAATATTGCTAAAATTTCACTAAATTCAGGTAATTTATTTTAAATTTGATAGTTTAATATATATTATTGGTATTGAGTCCTAAAGGAGCATTTATAATGTTTTAGTATGCTATTTTGTTGAAAAGTGCTCCGAACGTGTTCGGATACCTTAATTAAAACTTAATTGTATAAACGCTAAGTATGAATTTCGAAGGCTATTTTTTCCTAATTGACTGTTCATTCGGCGGGTTCATCAAATAACGATTCAAAATTTATCAACTTCGATCACTCAGAAACTGATGATTTGCACAACAGTTGTAGGAGTGCCACTAAGAATTGTATCGCTTGCAACAGATGAGTAACCTGTAATTGCCCTTAGTTTGTTTCGCTCCTACCGCATATTTATTGAAATCTCTGATAGAGTTGCTTTTCAAAATGGTTGTCTCTCATTCTTCCCTCAAAGCTAGTATAGTAACTCCAATTTTTCTCAAACTGTATGAAGTTTATTTAACCTTAAGTTTCAGACCGAAATATGCATTTCGTATGGAAAAAAATAATGTGTGGTGTCATCAAACTCTTTCAATTAATTTGAAAGACATGGAGTTTGGAAGTATTTATTACAAAAATAACAACAATAAATAATAAATGATAGAAGACAGAAACATAAAAATAGTTATAAGAAAACAACGGTATAGAATTAGAAAAAGTACCTATTTAGTACTGTACTTCTCCATGTTAAAAACTGGAAAAACTTATACAAAATATCAGAAAATACCAGCAAATCAGACTAGTTTTGGGCCGAGTTCATGGCAGGAATGTAAGTATGCAAAATCAGAACATTCAAAAAATACTCAGTCAATTGAGGGCACAAACATTTTTAAATTCAGGAAAATAAAATTAAATCTAAGAATATTCTACATTTTTCAACGAACTGTACCAATGAATAGATTTGAATGCAACGGAACAATTATTTCCTGTGGTCCATAAGTGAAATTTTGATAAAATATTGATTTGTATTCTGCTCATAATTTGTATTGATTTTACAACTAAGAAAACTAAAATAAACAGTTACATAGTAACATTTACACTTAGCAACCTTATAGCCTTGTGAAGGTTTTAAATCTTTTTTTTAAAATTACGTTGAGGAAGAAGCTGTATAGGCCATTTACCTGTGAGGAGCCCAACACAAACTAGACTCTGCTGAAAATTTATAAGAGGGTAAGAAATCAAAACTAAAATTTGTAGTGGGCAGGGCAGCACAAACTGTCAGATTAACTGGCATGAATAAAATTTAGAGCCCCTCCTTTAAGAAGCAGAAGGGCAGTGAGGAATGTTTTTCACACTAATTAGCTGTAGTTGTTCTTGAGAAAATTGGGACCGTTCAAAGTTTCAAAAATAGCAGAGAATATTTGTGAAATAAGATCCAATGGGAAGGCATTGTGGAGCAGGGTCTCCCAGATCCTTACCTTTTTGAATTCGGTGAACTTATTTTTCCATGGATCTGGATATATTTGAAAAAGGCTGGTTGCATGACAAGTCACCTGAAGGCTGTGGGAGTTAACGGCATGAGAATGAGAATGAGAGAATATTAACGTCGCACTGATTAGCAACACGAGGGCTTTTGGCGACGGTCCGCTTAATTTTGAACCCTGGTCAAGTGACGCGGACGACACCTGAGCTGGCACCCCCTCTCCTAACTACCACACCACACCAACGGGAGGACGTTTGAGCTCTCGACAGATTTAACGTGCATAGGATGTTAACAGCCATGCTTTGCCAGTGAGTCCGATTTTTCGTTGTCATGGATGCCGTAATGGCTAGGGATCCTTTGGAGCACAATACTCTAATCAGTACTATTTTGAACTCATAAAATCTTTTTCCTCGTCTCCTCCACCTCTATTGAGTGGCTATTGCGTGAACAGACAATGAGAGTCCCAACAGAAATATCTCGTCTATAAGAAACAGATAAATTGGTCTGATTGCATATTGCGTGTCTAACAAACTTTATCTCGGCAAAAGGTCTGTAGTGCCCAAGCCTGATATGAAAGAGTCTTCAAAATGTTTCTCACAGTATAAGCCAGCCACATCTGGGACGACATCCTGAACAAACCCTCAGTATAAAATTAATGTTTAATATTTAAAAATATCATAAGTTAACTTTTAAATAGACAAGAAACAATTTTTCGAAAAAGCAAAGAGACAGTTTTTCCAGGTGAATCTGTTTTTGTTTTTTTTTTGCTCTTTTGGGTGCATTTTTTGTATTTAAATTGGTGCACTAGTCTAGATTTAAGAAGGAAAGTAGAATTTTATAGAGAGCTCTTACACTACTATATTAAATTCAAAATGAATGGTAGTTGGAAACAGTAACATTAAATTCTAGCCTACCAAATTTAGTTTGATCACATATTAAAATTTAGAATGTTAGAAAGTCAAACAAACAGAATTGAAGAAACACAACTAAAACATACATAATGAAACTCGGCATTTTAACATAAATGAAAATGTTATGAGATGTATTATAAAAACTTATAATATAATTTACATACAGAGATAATTTACATAATAAAATTAAACACTATAAGTATTATTAATGAGAGTTATGTATTTGAATTTTCAATTGAAAAAAGTTTGGTGTTGCGTTTAAAATTACAAGAGAAAAACATTACCATCCACTTCAAATGCTCATCAGTAACCCAGATCAGCAAATATTTTTCATTTTTGTGTACCTCATTTTGAAAAATGCTCTTCTATATAGATAAGTAGTTCTGAAAGCAGATAAAAAGCTACGACTTTTTTTTAACTAATCAAACGGTGTAAGAGAAAAACTCTTGAAAATTCCAGCAACAATATTTTTTTTTTAAAATGTTTCTTCAAATCAATTATTTTCTTTTGAAATTCTAGAGCAAAAAATTTTGTAAAAGTTTATGCTGCAATTAATTTTGTTGCCAACGAATAAAAAACGAAAGGACGAGAAAAACAATCTGAACACAAATTACCGATGTAGCGAAGTGAAGTGAAGCATCATTTGAAGCACAGAAGTATACAGCTTTACTGAAGTAATAACCCTGGGAGAGTCAATAAACAATTCGAATATTGGCCAATTATCCGGGAAATTTAAGCAAAAAGAAAATGAAGGTTTCCAAGAATAAGTTAATAATCTGACATCCAGTATATTTCGGAGAATAGGAAGAGATAGTTCGTAGGAAGCAGGAGAGAGAGAAGGAGGAGTAGAATTAACATTGCCACTCGAGTAATCTTCGATTGAAAACGAAAATGCAATATTCATTTGAAATGTAGTTCTTCAACTTAAAAAACTCACTTTATATATTTTACGAACAGTTATTACTGCAAAAAGGAATACAAATCCAACTTTGAATATTAAAAATACGCATTTTATATTTTGTGATGTTTTGTTACGTTTAACTTATATGCTGTGTCATTCTGTTTTGTTCTGTTTATTCCATATATATACATAAATAAATAATTCATGAATAAATCATGTAATTACATTAATTTTTCAAATATATTTAATTAGTATGTACATAGCATACTTATGAATAATGTATGCATTAAGTATACTTAAAGATTGGTAGTTCAATTTTTTATTACAATTATATTAATGATTTGCAAAATAATAGCAATATTTGTAATTGTAAAGATTATCCTGAATTTATAAACGATCCTCACAGACATGTTGTAACAGGCAGCTTAAATATAGTAGAAGATATTGCTTTCAGAGAAATAATGTCCCAAGGTACTAGTTATAGATTAATGATTGATCTCTAATAATAGTAATGCCGTGAAAAACTAATTTCTAGAGATATTAGTAACTTCATCACAAAATGTGCAATTAAATGCAGATATCCTATTGTATCTTTTAATGAATTTTAATGCAATGTTTTAATTGAATTTATGAACATTAACTATAAAAATGACTGTGATTTAGTTTAACAAAAATATTAAGCATCAAATTGTAGAACTACAAAAGAATTTCATTATTGCTTATATAGATAACGTTCCGGGTAATTATGCAATTATTTGCAAAACCTTTTATGCAGATATGCTAAACAGGCATTTTCATAATAATACTGCTTTTAAAAAATCTAATTCAAGCCATAGAGAAATTTTTTATCAAATTTCTGCTCTTAATAAAAATTTAGATTTACGCATTTCGGTTATATTAAATTTTCTCATATTTTCCTAACTGCAAAATTTCATAAAAATTCTATTAAATTTAAAACTATAACGAAGGGCTTTAAATATTATATGACACATTTGGGCCAGAAGCTACAAAATATTATCCAATCCACATTAGAAAATATTGCTAATTTTATTATTGTTAGGAATAGCATAAATATTTTTTATATGCAAGGTAAAAAAATTATCTCTATTCATACCTATGAATTTGAAGATTTATATAATTCCATAGATATAGGAGACATGGTTAAGATTCTCAAAATAGCCTGTAACAAATATTCTTGGAATAAATTTATAAATTATGATAAATACCTTACTATTATTGAACTAGTATTAAATAAACTTATATTTTTCATACTAACTCCTATTATCATTAAATTGAAGGTATTCCACAAGGTGGGCCTGCATGTAACTGTATGGCCAATATTTATTTGCACTTTCATAAATATGATAGTATTGGTATCGAATCTTGTTTCTTTTTTAGATACATGGATGACTTAATTATCTTTAGTAATGTAGTTGATTATATTCCTAACTTTATTTATTGTCCGCAATATTTGAAATTTTTAAAAACTAATTACAATAATGAGTCAGCAAACTTTTTAGACCTTCAATTAAATGTTTAAAATAATCTACTAATAAATAATATTTTTAATAAAAGAGACCTTTTTGGCTTTAACAATATAAAAATGCCATTTTGGTGTAGTAACCCACACCTATCTATTTTTAGCAATATTACTTTAAATTTTATAAAAAGAAACAACGATTTAGTTACTGATAATGATTTGAAACAAAGTAATTATAACCAATTTTGCAATAATTGCTCGTATTACAACTATCCAAGTAAATTCATTTTTAAATATATTTCTATGTTATCTTAACTCTTTCTGATTCTTTCGTTTTAATATTTAAGTATATTTCTTGTTATTTTATCTCCTATTTTTTTTTTATTAATTTCAATACGATATCGGTCACTATGTTTAATTACAATAAAACAATTTAGGTGGCACTACTATTTTTTGTCTCTGTGTTAACTCTTCAATATTAACACGTTATTTAGCTCGCGATATTTGACTAAGATGCATTTTCTTTATTTCTCATTTAGTTATGATTCTCTACATGTAAGTTTTTGCCTAGTATCTCCTTAAAAAAAAATTTTTTTTTTACATTTATCTCTCTGAAGGAAACCTTTCTATTCATACTTTAATTTCATTTTACTGCCTAGTGCAAAATACACATGTGATAGTTTTAGGCCTAACTTTTCAACATGGCTCTGTTTTTACTACTACATCAAAAATTTCTGCTGTACGGAGAAGGTAGATCCATTAAATATAATTAACCCTAATTTCGCGGGTCTAAATTCAGCGACAGCTTTAGAAATCATAATAAGTTTTCATAGACTCTTTTAGTTTCTTCCAATTATGCATATTTTTATTTAAATCTAGTACAATATTCATTTTTATTATTTATTTTCAAGTTATGTAGCTTATAATCTGGTTTCTGTCTTTTAACTTTGTGGGTTCTATAATTTGTCTTATTATTTTATTTTATTTTTATACTATATATATCATGACTATAGTTATCTTAGGTTTATAACTATTTTTTGTATATTTTTGTATTATATATATAATCGATATTAATAAAAAAAAACTTACTGATAAAATCTAATGCAGGTAAGCAAAAATAGAAGCTTAACCAAACAGTATAAGTAAAAAAACTACATGTATAGTGCCATTAATCACTGAGACTATGGCGAGGATATTTAAGCTAAAATCAATTCTATTGCCAGCGAAGCAAAAACAAAAGACGTGAAAAATAACATCTGAACTCAAATTGTGAATGCAGCGAAGAGAACTAAAACATCATTTAAAATTCTGAACTCTATTCCATGCTGTTGCTTGCATCTTGTATTTCTCACTCCTTTCAAGTGCATTCAGGTTTTTCTGAAGCACATTGAATTTCTAGAAAAATTCTAACATTCTAATGTCATGTACGTGTACGCTAAAGTGACGCAACATGTTATGGCATGTGTTCAACTTTTTTATTTGTGAAGATATTATGTAGACAGCTCGAGCACACACCTTGATTCCTGCAAGGTTGTCCATAAAGCCATGATAGTACGAGGTAGTGGAGATCACCTAAGGCTTTGCAAAGTATCCCATCTAGGCTCGGTAACCGGCTCGGGGCTTTCAACTCTTTTGATGGCTCGTTAAGTAATACCTCATTAAAGTGTCTTCAGTGTTATTAAAAATGTTTGTTTGTATAAAATCGTTACTTATAAAAAAAACATTGTGAAATTTGGCATAATATGTTATGCAGCCTTCTAACTATTAATACTGAGAACGTTTTGCAGTATTTGATCTCTCTCTCTATATATATAGCCCCAGGCTCTGCAATTTTTTACTTTGATTGCATAATTAAAATCAACAATTTAATTCGTTTTTTTCTCGCTTCATTTGTTATAGTATGTATCATCCGGGTCCTTTTAAGGCATAAATTCAACTAGGTCCGGTTTCAGAGACGCAGCCTCTGGGGATAGGCTTTGTCTTGTTCTCGACTCCGCCCCAGATAGATCATGATTCCCGAACTAATTCTCTGAAAAACTGGGAAATCCGAACTGTCTGCGAGCTGAAAAGTGTGCCAAGGCAGCATTATGTCACATTCGTCGTCAGTGTCTAGGCCTTTCACCCTACACACCATCATTACTCATTGAGTCGAAAGTTGGCATTCGAGTCGGTATCTACCGAAGTTTATGAGATAGTAAATCACGCACATTCATTTGTTTCGGGTTACCGTTTTTGATCAAATGTTTTACAACAAATGCTGTATACCATCTACTTAAATTATATGGGCAAGAAAACAGTTGACGTTTTTTCCCCGAATTTTACGAGTTGAAGCAAATTTTCAAATAACTCTTCAAGTTATTATGGATTCTTTTTCTTGAATTTCACATAATGCACCAAATTCGATAAAAAAGTCGCAATACTTTTGCACAAGGGTCTCAAGAATGAGTATTATTACTTTTCTCGATGGATCTTGGAATGCTTATGCGAAACTTAAAAAAGTGGAAAAATAATGATCAGTCTACTACATTATAAGATTATAAGATTCATTATAAGCAATATGGGTAAACACTACCCGTCTTCAAGTAAAACTTCATCCGGTTGGAATTTCTTATGAGTTCCTTGTACATATCTGCTCTGTATCCCAACACAGCAACGTCATGATCATCACATTTTCCAGATAAGTAGCGGCCCCAACTAGAACACTCATAAGACAAAAATTCACAAGAGTCATTTTCGATAGAGGCTAAGAAAATATCCAAAGCCCTGAAATGGCTGCAGGCGAAATACTTATCCAAATTCTCTATAGCTGAAAATAATGAAAATGTTAATTGAAATGTGACTTACATAAATGTCATATGCTATTTTTATATTAAGTTTACTATAAAATATTTAGTAAAAATCGCATGGATATCACCTTTAATTATTGGGTAACAAGACTAAAACTAAACATCACTCATTTCTGAGTCGTGGAAAAAAATTATGTAAAGTTATTGAAAGCTACTGAATTCTGAAAACATCAGTAGAAGATAGCTCTATGGAAAAATTAACAGCTTTTTTACATTTTTTTACTTCCTTCCCATATTGATTAAATTGTTTGAAGAAAATTGTATCTGCTCTGCTTTCCGCTTTTGGTTCTACATATATATGCAAACAATTTTTTTTTCTCATTTGAAATTTATTTTCGATCCACAAAGTGTTTAACAACTTAACATGGGGGCAAAAAAAATGTGACAAAATTAAAGTTGCAAATTATATTCCTGATACTGCAATATTAAGTAGAACTTTACATCGACAAGGTTCGCATTAAAACGTTAATGTTACGAAAATACAAGAATACTTAAACTTTACGTTTATTTTAAATTTTAAAAATATTCTTAAAAGTTTTAATTTTTTATTTATATTAAGGAATAATTATGCTTTATGTTGCTTATTTTTATGTAAATAAATACCTCTAAATAACATATAATTAATATATAGTAAAACTCTCTGAGTATTTATGACAAATATTTTCTATAGATCTTTATCCATTGCCATGGAAATCGAATTGTTTAAAACATTTTCTTTAGCCTGGCGCGCAAAATGCTGTTGGTATTTTGGTTTGGCACTCTACAGCTGTTATAATATGCCGACCCTTATTGTAGTAACAAATACATTTGTCACCAGGAGTTTAATTCACTTAATTTCCATTATACTTAGTACATACTTCGTATTATACATTTTAGTACCATTACACTTATTTACTTAGTATAGTCTACTTCGATTCACAAACAATTTCTCCTGCCACAAAACTGATTTAGCAGAAAACAACCAATATAAACAAATTCCGTAGCTGTATTATTGAAATTTCACTTTTGAGGGACTAAAAAAGTATTTTTTAAAAGGATAGGAATAAAAACTGCTTGATGATATGCTTTATGAGGATGTATAGTAAACTTTTATTCTTGTTGGAGTTTAGCAAAAACACATTTATTCACGAAAAATTCAAGCAGTATAAAATGAACTAAGCAATATAAATAATACTTTTTAGTTGTTAAAACATACTTTTCTTATCAACATAACCAAAAAGATAATTCATTGAGTGTCTCAGTTCTGACGTTGTCATTTCAAATATGTATTCATTCACCTCCCTGCAACCTGGTTGCGTAATCCCACCATTCACGAAGAAATCGAAATGGCCAGCAGAATAAGGATAGCCCATACCTGTAATAATATTAAGCATTTTAATGCAAATGATTTTTTCCAGCACATGAAACTGTTAAGAATTTCAACAAACATCAGTACAGTATGCTATAACATTAAAAAAATCGTACAAAGAAAGGGTTATCCGAATAGGATGAAAATATTACATTCAGGGTGTTATAGAAATTCGACCAACCAATTCAAGGGGGTGATGGTAGACAGCATGGGTACGACAAACCGCCATAGAACATGGGGTCGTAAGTTGCATTTAAGGCGATATGGTAAAACCTTCAATTTTTTTTTTATTTTTAATATTTGATATTTGGTTTTAATTGTATTTTATAAAGGTTACTATTTAATAATAATTCCATACAAAAAAATTTCAATTTGTTGCAAAAAACGTTTGTAAAATTTAAAGTTTTTGAACTTTTAAAAACATTCCTTAAGTTCCTAAGCTTTTTTCAAATATGTCTCTTTTCTGTCATAATTTTTTTCGAGTACCTTCTAATATACTACAAAAAACTGTGCATGGGTTTTTTTTCTGCTGCTGCTCTTTAATTTTTTATTAATTTTTTATTGTGAAAATTCCAAAATTCTCAAAAGAATATTAATTTTGATTTTGAAATTTTTTAGAAAAAGTACTAAACATGTTAGAGCTAATTCCATGCAGAGTTTTACAAAACATATATTTCAGAACATGTATAAAAAATTTCAAACCCATGCTTCAATTATCAAAAAAGCTTTAGGGTTTTGATTAATAGTATATGTACAAAAATTCAATATGGAAAAATTTGTGTTTGAAGTTTTCATTCCATGAATATAGCATAATATAATATTCATCGAATAGTCTGAAACTTTTATGAAACGTTAATTAGCTTATTTAAAACTGCTTATCATAAAAAATTGCACAAATGTAGAACAATTAAACAGTATACTACCATAATGAATATATAGAAGAAAACGAATTTAAGATCAACATTTCATAAAACTTTATCTTAATAAATATTAAAAAAAATAAGTACCTACATTTCAGAGCTAATTCTAAGCTCAGAGCTTATGCACAACATGTACAAAAAATGTTTATGCCTTTATTTTTTAAAAGCCTACGCATGTTAAATATTGTACACACATGAAAGCAAAATCAAATAACAATTATAAGTAAAATATATCAAAATCTTAGAACTACATATGTGCATTTGTTTAAATAAATATCTTAAAATATTTTAATAATAAAAGTGTTGAATTTTACACATATATCGGACACATATATATATATATATATATATCATCAAAAGCAAATATATATAAATGGGAGAATTTTTCTATTCTTGCGCATTAGATTTTTATTTATCTGAGTTTTCAAGATGAGATTTAGTATTTGTGCTTTAGGAGAATCAATTTTGAAGTTTTAATTTCATTCATAATAATGTCATAAAAAGAACGCACAAGTTTTAAATATAGACCAAATTCATTTTGCTCTTCCCCTCCCCCCCCCCCAATAAACAATTCACAAACTAGAATTTTTGCATGAATTGCACAATTCTTTCTTGAAATGATTTGTTACTGCATATATAATGTCAGTCTCATTGACGCGTGGTTGATAAATAAATAATAAATTCTTTATCAAGCTCTTTTCTAGCAGATAATCTGAAATGTGGGTGTGGTAGTTGCTGTCCAGCATCAAATATTGCTCCATAACTTGATAAAAATTGCAGGTGAAACTTTGCAGGCATGTTTATGAAGATTCGAGGTATCAAATAAGCCAGTATAAAATTTCGATAGTTTGATGATTTGTAGGGTACCATATCGCCTTAATCTGTAAAAATCGTGTCAATAGTAGCCTTCGGGAGGATGATGTGGGTTTTTGGAGTGCCTTGGAAGTGTCGAAGAAACCAGCAATTTCCCTGGTAGTTGATGCGAGGTGTACCCGGTCTGTGCTCACCAGAACATTTGGTTCCAGCACGATGAAGCCTCAGCATAATTTTCATCCATGCTACATACCTCAAGACGTCAGATGGACGTGGCTGACCTGTTCCTTGACCTTCACGCTTTTCGGACCTCAATCTCTTAGATGTCATGGGACCTGCCATGAAGGGGACCACTTGAAATTGCTTGTTTTTGAGAGGTCGATGATTAGAGTGGAGGGTGGATTTCCGTCGCCAGAAGACTGGATTGATTGGAAGAGGTCGAAAATTGTTCGTCCGAAACTGTCGGCTGTGCTGTGACCTCCGCACAATGCCTGCGACAATCAATTGTCCTTGCATTTCTGAGGTCGAGCTGTGATGCATTGTTCCTATTGTAAACTATTTTTTAAGTATAATAAATGTATTTCTTACCACATATTGCCGTTTCCACATGGTTTGCGACACCATGTTGTAGGGTGATATGTCTTCCTCATGCTGGCTACTAATTACTCTCTGAATTTGTTGGTCAATTTCGGCAACACCATGCCTGCACGTATACCATATTTACTCGAATCTAAGCCACATTTTTTCCTCAATGTTAAGGTATCCGACTGCATGAGATAACTTGTTTTTAAAAAAATGGAAATATGGGGATTTTTTTGTTATTTCTATATTTGTTTAGTACATTTTAAGAAAAATAGGCTAAAATTAAGAAGAGAAAAAGAAACTATTATCACAAAAATGGGTAAAAATAGGTAGAAATTGACAAAAAATAACATAAACACGGCCCCTTCTGTACTAAAGGCTTATGAACACATTTTTAATTTTTTCATTTTAATGTGTTGCTATGTTATTCATTTTTGAAATGACCTTCAGGATAAGAGATATTTTCTTTTTTACAAAAGCTAGAGCACTTTATCTCAGTTATTATATGATATTGCTTAAAAAAACAGGGATTACATTCCCATAAGGGATTGTAAATTTTGTAATAAAACAGTGATTGATAAATCTGAAGGTTAAAACACTTCTACTGTTACACATAACTTACAGAAAAAAATTCAGTTAATTATTTTCAAAATCTTTTTTGCAATCGCTGGCCCCGTTTGATTATTTTGAAAAAATCCAATTTTGAGTAAAACGCGTTTTAAAATATGACATCTTGTTTAAAGTAATGGCATCTGCTTTTACTAAAGCACTTGTAGTTTTTGTTCTACAGAATAGAAAATGATATACTTGGTATGTTTATAAAACTAATAAGATGGCCTATAAAATAAAATCATAAAAAATTGTCAATTTTTCGGCAAAGCTCACATTTTTAGGGTAGTCGGATACCTTAATAATACCGAAACTCAAGTACGGCAGAGGATCAGAATAACATATATTATTGTTGGATGGGGTATTTAGTGCAATTACAGGTTCATGTATGTAATTAAAATATAAAAATATTGATAAAATGATTAATTTTATTCACTTTTTATTAGTTGTCATTTTTTTAAATTTATTTTTATTTCGTAAAACTGAATGTCGATAAACCATCCCCATCTCCCTTTTCCCCCTATTTTTTTACAAAATCTTGTTGGTAATTTGAGGTGTGACTTGGAATTGATTGCAACTGATTTGAATAAATACGATATATATGTATATATATATATATATTTAGATATAATGAGGCTCACTTGATTAACTTTTGACGACCAATATTTGAACAGATACAACTCGAACACCTTGGCATATCCATTCTAAAGTGTAAATTCTATGAACCCCACGTGGACTGTGCAGATACGAAGAGAGTGCAATCAAATGTCACTTTTTGAGAGAATGTAGTGTACTTTCATAGCATCGGATCATCCTTAGTCATAATACCAGATGATTCTTACTCACAGTATCGATTCTTGATCCTTGCATCTTATTGGTTGTTAGAATCTCTTATTGAATCTCATTGGTCAGAAGAAAGGTATTCTGGCATTTCTTCTATCTTCCCAGAATTCCCCTCTGATGAAGGGAATATTATATTCGAACTTTTTCATTTTGTTGTGTTGTTGTGTTGGAAATACAGTTTGTTTTTAATAATCCAGCTATATTACTTTGCCACTCCAACACACTCCTAAAAGAAGAAACGCAATTAAGTTTGAAACGGGAGTTAAATCGTAGAATTGCTAGACGTTTGGGTTGGAACGTTAAAGTTCGATTATACTGGCAAAATCGGGCTGCACAGAGCGACAGGAGAACGCAAGATGTAACTGATCAGCCCATCGTGCCTCACAGACCCTTTTTACATTATTCTTAAAGATCTGACGAGAAACCCTTGAACCAGTGGTTGTACTGACTGATCCTCCCCATTAGGCATCATGAGGTGAATTTGAAACGATGTAGGGTACATTATTCCAATTCAAATCTAACGGATTGATGTTAATTTGTTTTCAACAATGAATTCCACTTTGAATTGAGTCTCGATGGTCAAAAAAGATGTTTCTGGACAGGTCAGGATGGCTGTGGGATGCTTTACTGAATGTCTTCCGAAATGCAACCTTACTAACACGAAATATGAAATGCGGTGGCATATCGTTTCCTAGTTTAGTGGTCCCCAAATCCCGGGCTGCAGCCCGATACCGGTCCGTCGTTGATCAATTGGAACCAGATCACCCAAAGAACATAAAGTTAATTCCATTTTCTTTACTGGTATGGTCTGTTTTTCTTTACTGCGGTGTGCTCGTATCTTACTCACTAGATATTCCATGTTAAATCGCTATATATTTATTTTTAGTGTAACTGTATTTATTATGTGAGCATATTTAAATACATTAAATGAAAATTATCAAATCCAAACAACCTAAAATATAAGCAGTAAACGTTGTCCCCTTCCAGCGAGCCATGGTAAAATTGCTTAACGTTGACCTGTCCGCGCGACAAAAGGGCTGGGCAGCCCTGCCTTAGCCAATTCTCTAGGACTGTTTCCCATGACGCTCTAACAACACTATAGTACATGCATAAGCTTCTATGACATATAATGTTGATCTTCATTTCAGTTATTCCTGCATAACATTTCATCAAGAGAGTGTCCGGTTGCGCACCATTGCCATTGCATGCTGTATGCCATTCTACTTATTGTTCTTCAACACTTTCTTGACCGGTGTAACTGCCAGATCTCTTCCTGATATAATAGGGTCGTGATCTGATTAAATGGCATTTTGAACCATCCCTCGATCATACGATTGGAATGTATACGACAAGAAAACCCGCAGGAATATTTTCATCTATTCTACAAGACAGTGTTCAGCCAGTTAACAGCTGGCATTGCAAGCTGTTATCTGACTGCGAGTTCATGGTTTATTATTTTGTTTTTTGTTCTTGCAACTTTTTGTTTCTAAATGATAAAAACATTCACAATCCTATGAATTTAAAAGAGTTTTGTTTTCAATACATGTCCGTCACATCTTAAGATTTCTGTCCTCTTCGGCATAACTTCATCTTGGTGTGTAGCTTTTTAAGCTATAAAATTTATAAAACTAAACTCAGTGGCCCAACAGCAAAAGTCTACTGAGACCATCTCAGATTTGTTTTCTTGGGAGTTGAGATGTATGGGAAGGTTTTCCGGTTAGAAAAGGTCATTCTGATGCAAAACCCCCAGGCAACCTTGGGGTACTCATTTTTATCGACCTACTGAAGGGATGAAAGACTGAATCGAACTTGCCTCACCCAGCGTTTTCAACCCCGGACCTGTGGCGTGTAAGCGTGATATACTGCTACTGGCCCACTGGACTTCTATAGAGTATATATATATATGTATGTATACATGGTAATTTTTTTGGAAGTTATGGGATATAGATTTGAGAGTAAGGTTTTTATTTGTGGAATATTTTCTCAGTTTTTGATAGGTTCTAAATAGCACTTAAGTTACTATAGTCAAAATATAATGTTAAAATCTTCAAAAAATTGTATGAAGTTACTTTAAAAGAGATTGTGTTGTTTCTTATGCCACCTGTCTGACGTTGTCAGATCGAGGCCCACGAAATTCAACATGGCAACGGACTAGATATACGTCTGTCATTAGCCAAAGCTTTGAGCCCATGAAGGTGACAGCACGATTTTGCTCACGATAAATGGTGACACCATTCGGATTCACAGATTTAACGAGCACGTTTTCTGTTTGTACTAGGTGAGTATTTGGTGCATCGGGCATCGAACCCAATCCTTCCAGTCTGGCATCCGATGCTCTAACTACTAGGCTACTTACGGTCCTAGATGTTGAGTAACATAATAGAGATATTTCAAAATGTATTAGTTTTTAAGTATGTAAATAAATGTATGTAACATTCACTAAACGAAATCTTCTCTCATTCTGTTAAAAATCGTTTGTTTTGCATATTAAATGAGTAATGTGATAAAAAGTTGTGAAGGACTTTTTT
This sequence comes from Trichonephila clavata, assembly GCA_019973975.1. Taxonomy (NCBI): domain Eukaryota; kingdom Metazoa; phylum Arthropoda; class Arachnida; order Araneae; family Nephilidae; genus Trichonephila; species Trichonephila clavata. Next base: position 16,601 of record BMAO01035333.1, on the reverse strand, counting down.
AGTAGATGAACGTAAGCACACATTTTGCTACACATCATTCTTCTATGCAATCCGTCTTCAAAAAAATTCCAAAATGCCTAATGTATAATTATAAATATCGTTGATTATAATAGAAAATTAATAGATTGCTGGATCTCCCCAAAATTATAATGACCCCATTCATCAAAGGAGACGGCAATAGCCTCTGATTTGCTTTGTGCAGATATCTGAAGATTGTTTAACACTTACCTTTCAAACGGGTGCAGGCGGCATTTGTATGAATGACATCAACAAAGGCAGCGTCTGTCACATGCAAACGTTCTGTTGCATCAGCATAGTAATAATCTGGACCAGCCGGATCTAGACCTATAAAATAAAGAAAAGATCCATGAAATGACACTGAAGAAAGACGATATCGTATAATCGAACAAACAATATTTTTATGTTAATTGTTAAATTACAGTTTAAAATGAGAATGTGTTTTAAACTACATATAACTCTTCCTTCAGAGTTTTAAAACTACGAGGTCTCATAACAATATAACTATGTTTTAAAAAAGCCAATTTAATAAATGCTCACTCATTCAGAAAATTTGATTTGCTGAAAAAGTTAAGATAATTAATTGAAATTTTTGTGTAATTTTAGACTTATTTGGACCTATTCTTTATCACTACAGGGGGCGGCAAAAAAACTCGGACAAATTTCTTGAATCCTAGAATAATTAACAAATTTACTTTTAATTGGTATTTTTATGTTTCTTTTTTCACCACTTTAATGATAAAATATTTTTAATACATTTCTTAGTTTATACTTTAATTTATGTGTTTTTGATAATGTCGAGCAAAAGGTCTGTTGTTTTAGAGTTGTTTCAGCAAAGGAAACGTAAGTGTGAAGTCGTTCATTTGCTTATTGTACTTCGGCAAACAGTGTTTGATGCAATTTGCCGTTTCAAAGAGCTTGGCAATAATGGTCGACGTCCAGGAAGCGAGCGAAAACGCGCTATAAACACTTCGATGAATGGTAAGGCCATCGAAAAGCGAGTCCAGAGGAATCCGATGGTTTCCATGAGAAAATCGCTCGTGGCATGAGAATATGTGTCAGATCGCTGAGACGAATTGTAAAAACGGAGCATGGACTGGAGCCTTACAAGTTGCGAAAATTTCAGCTCCTCAATGAAAGAAACAACCTCGTACGGCTCCAAAGATGCCAAAAACTTTTGAGACGGGTCGCAAGTCAGCGATGGGAGATATTCCTTTTTTTATGAGAAGCTCTTTGTGGTTCAACAAGTTTATAACTCCAAAAATGATTGAATCTGATATGTGGACGCTCCATGCATTCGGCAATTGTTGAATATTGCCAATATCCAAAGTCGGTCATGGTCTGGGTCAGAATTTGCGCAAGTGGTAAAACTCCTCTTATTTTTGTGGGAGAGGGCGTTAAAATCAATCAAGAAGTGTACCACAGTGACATTCTTGAAGCTGTTGTACTTACATGGGCTCAGAACATTTCGGAAATGCAAAGTGGACTTTTCAACAAGACTCTGCACCACCTCGCAATGCCAAAAAGACACAAGAGTGGTGCAAGGCAAATTTTCCAGACATGATATCATGTGAAGAATAGCTACCCTACTCGCCAGATCTCAATCTCATGGATTAGAGTGTATGGTCCATTTTTGAGTCCAGAAACTGCACTAAACCATACAAAAGGTTTTTTCACCGCACCCTGTATTATATTGAGAAATGTACAGTTTCTAATACAAGAATAGAGAGAGGTTTTTGTAAATTTCGTAATCATGCATCTACAACAATATAACAAGTTTTTTTTTAACTTGAAGCATACAGTCACTATGAAAAAAATGTTCCATTTTTTTTATAAAATCATATATACCTCTCTTACTATCTTCGTTACTTTCAGTCATTTCAAAATTGAATAGTAACATACCATATAAAAGTTTTGCTTAGAATAGACCGCGTTTATGTTATTTGTTTTATAAATTTTCAGCAATTATTTGCTGTATTAATATATATAGTTTCTTACAATTTTAGTTTTCTCCTCTAATAATTTACTAAATATATACGAAAATCACAAACAATCCCTATATTTCAATTTTAACTGATGTATTGCACACAGCCTTTGTTTTTAATATTATTTCTTAAGGTGTTCGCCTGGTTGCAAACACTTTTTTTTTAAAAAAATGGAGATATGTGGATTTTTTTGTTGTTTTTGGATTTTTTTAGTACATTTAAAGAAGAATATGCTAAAATTAAGAAGAGCAAAATAAATTATTATAACTAAAATGGGAAAAAATGGGTAAAAATTGACAAAAAATAACATAAACGCAGTCTATTCAGTACCAAAGGTTTATGAACAAATTTTCAATTTTTCAATTCTGATGTGTTTCAATGTTATTCATTGTCGAAATGACCTTCAGGATAAGAGATAATTTAATTTTTACTAAAACGAGAGCACTTTATCTCAGCTATTATATGAAATTGCTTTAAAAAACAGTAATAATATTCACATAAGGGACTGCAAACATAATTATAAAACAGTGATTGTTAAATGTGAAAGTTAAAACAATATACTATTATACAGAACTTACAGAAAAAATTTCAGTTAATTACGTTCAAAATTTTTTTAGCAATCGCTGACCCCGTTTGATTATTTTCAAAAAATCCCATTACAAGTAAAACGCTTTTTAAAGTGGGACATCTTGGTTAAAGTAATGGAATCTGCTTTTACTAAAGCACTTGTAGTTTTTGTTTTAGTAAACGGATAGTGATAAACTTGGTAATTTTATAAAGCTAAAAAGATGGCCTAAAAGAAAATCATAAAAAAAGTTGTCAATTTTTGGCAAAATTCACAATTTTAGGGTAGTCGGATACCTTAAAGACACCCTAAAGATGAATTCAAAAAACCGTTTCTACATTTAACTAATTTAAACAAAAACTTAGATTAGTGCCTGAAAGTATAGTAATATCATTTACCTGTTATTCTACCTACTAAACTATTCAGTTTCTTCTTGACCGCTTTTCCAGTAAACCCTGCAAGATGAGCGCCCATGCTATTTCCTATTAGATAAACGTCTTGCAGGTCTATGCTTTTGGAGACCTGTAAGATACAATGAAAAAATTCTGTGTGGTTCCCAGTTTTCGAATCCACAAACATGACATCAGACACAGTAATTGACAGGAAACAGAAATGTTTGACGGTGTTTGGTTAGTTACAAAAAGTTTACTTCTGTAACGTGCATTGAATACTTTATGAGGACTACATTTTCAATATATTCATAACCCCAGCATTCTCTATTATAACAACAAGCTCTAAATCAGAAGTTTTGAAATATGAGAAATGGGATTGAAATCTAGTTATGGGTATAGAAATTTACCACTAGGTTTGCTATAAACAACGCAACGTCATTTCCAATGACTGGAAGATGATTTTTTTCTTCTTCGTAGGAAGATTCTTTTTGCCCCCAGACAACTGTGATCACATTACTTTTCTGAAGTTTGAAAAGAGCATCTTTCATTCTCTGAAATGAAAAAAAAATTCTGATACACAAGATATAAAATATTTTTTTTAAAACTAAGGCAGAGAAAAGGAGTTAAAGTAAATAATAAAGTGCAGTTGGTGATTTCAACATTTTTTTTTAAGAGGACATAGTACGATTTAAGCAAAAAATTTTAATTTAAAGATTTTCAAAATGTTTTATGACTCCTATGTGTATATACTATGTAGAACAGATTTTGTGCTCAAAATGTCATAAGAAGCTAGACATTTAATTTTTTAAGGAAAAAACTAAAAATTTGTGAAGTGATTTTAAAATGCTACTCCTCCGACAAAAATGTACATACACGCATAAAAATTTACTTACAAATACGTCAAACAATGCATAACAAAAGTTGGTATGAGTTTTGCGATAACATGATTGGTATTCGTACAATAATTCTTTTTATGAATGCTTATTGAAAATTTCTTAAAAAATGAACAAATTCTGAGTTCAATTATTTTTAAAAAAATAAATATTGCTTCGATTCAAAAATGCATAACAACTTTTGTTACATGTACTGTTAGCAATAAGTACAAAAAAAAAATTCAAAGCATGAGGCACATAAGAAAAAAAATCCTTAGCATTTTAAATGAAGACAAACTAGTTATTTTATCTTTCCGAGATAAGTGAGTTTAAAGTTTTGATTTGCAATAGACATTTGAATAAAAACGAACGCAAAAGCTATCATAAATCTTTATTTTCTAAGCTTAGAGTTTTCAAATTTTGTCCGGCTTTAGAAAATTATATATAGAATAATTTCTGCTAAAAAATTAAATTTGATTTTTTGACCAATTTTTTCAATTGAATAGTTCTGTCGCCAAAGTGTCTTAGTGGTTGTCAAGAAAAACCCAATAGTGTTGTAAGAGTTGAAAATAAAAACTGTTTACCGGAAAAATAATTATCAAAAACTGTGTGTCTCAGCTCCGACGCAAGACATAAATTGACTCCTCAAGTTCGGATGTCTTTAATTATATACACTCATGTCCATAAATTAAGAATAATTCAGAATCACACAGCAATTGAACTCTAAAATAAAAATTTCACCTGTAGAATCATTACACATCTTGAAGAAGAATTTGCAAATTACAGGAAACCACCAGATGGCGCGGATAGTACGTCACAATGACGATAGTGTAAGAGAGGGGTATATAAGGAATGGTGGCACAGAAGTAAAATTGTTTACAAGCGCTTTAAAAGCCTTTCAAAGCAATAACCGCATAGGTATGGCACAAAGGAAGCATTTGGATGATTTTTACGTGGTAGAATTATCGGACGACTGGAATGTGGACGTACCCAGCTGGAAGTATCCGGGGAACTTGGAATCGCCCAGAGTGTCATCTCCAGGTTTTGGCAGTGATTCCAAGATGATGGTTATGTGAGTAGATGTTACAGCACAGGTCGCCCCCGAGTTACAACGCCGAATGAGGACCGGTATTTGGCAGTTACTCCAAAAAGAAACAGACGGAGCACAGCATCAGACCTCTCTCGTCAGCTCTCTTCAGCTACCGGTACGACAGTTTCAAGGCTGACTGTGCACAGACGCTTAGGGCACATTGGTCTATATGCTCATAGGCCTGTCAAATGTGTTCCCCTTACCGCAACTCACTGTCGCCTGCGATTAACCTGGAGTAGAGAGCATACATTGTGGACACCGCAACAGTGGTCTTGTGTGATGTTTTACGACGAGTCCAGGTTTAGTTTTCAGTCTGATTCTCGCCGGACTTTCATATGGAGAGCGCCAGGTACCCGTTACCACCAAGAGAACACCATTAAACGACACCGTTACGGTGGTGCAGGATAGCTAGTTTGGGGAGGAATTATTCTTGGTTCCAGAACTGACCTACATGTTCAGAGTGTAACAATGACATGCCACATCTATCGGGATGTCATTCTGGAACAACATGTACGTTTGTTTCGGGGCGCCATGGGTGCTGAATATCAGTTTATGGATGACAACGCCCGTCCTCACCGTGTAAACATTGTAGACGAATGCCTTCATTTGGAGGATATCACCCGTATGGACTGGCCAGCATACTCACCAGATTTGAATCCAATAGAGCACGTGTGGGATATGCTTGGCTGACGAATTGCCGCTCGTCAACCCCCTCCCGCCTGTCTTCCGGAATTTCGGAGGGCATTGCTTGATAAGTGGTGTAATATTCCCCAAGATCAGTTTGATAATTTGATACTCATCATGCATAGGCGTTGTAAGGCCTGTATTGCATCGTCCGGGAAACATCATACCATCATACTAACCATCATATCATCATTAACCATCATACTAACCGTGTTATACTGTTTTTTGTAAATAGGTTCTTTCTTGAAATTTGTTCCAGGGAGTAAAAATCGCAATTTTTATTAATTATGTCAATTATAAAGCATTTTTTTTGCTCTTTACCTTTTGTTTATTAAATAGACTTTACAAATAAGTCAAATTTGTTTTGCTTCTGTCTCTTTCTTTGCCTGAACTTCATTATTCTTAATTTATGGACATGAGAGTATTACAATGTAAATAAATGGATCTCATATAATACTGAAAGTATGCATGCATTTTCTTCATTCTATTTACATGCTTCATATTGATTTGGGGAAATAATATATATATATATATATATATATATATATATATGTATATATATATATACACACAGGAGTTTGCTATTGTATTACTGTGGCTAATTTTTCTTACTATCATGACTAGATATACTTAGATTTTATAACTATTTGTATATATTTATGGATTATGTATATATATGTACATCACAATTAAGTTTTATAAATATATGTTACTCATAGTATAAGAGTGCATTGCTTAGAAGGTTAATTTACTTCACTAGTAATATCACTTTGAGTATTAATTACATTAATACTCTCACCATTATTCATGTGACAAGAGGCTTGTGGCAACTTAAGTATGATACTTGAACGTTGGTAGATATATGATTTATGAATCGTGAAAGCATCGCATCAATAGTTGAACCGTACCTAATAATCCCCAGTGCTCTAACAAAAACAAAATCCAAATTAAGAGGACTTGGTACGCTTTGAACAATATTTTTAAGTATATATTTAAAAGTTACATTTTTGAACTTCATATAATGATCCTATTTAAAAAAATAATACGAGATGAAATTTTTCACATTTTGTTCACACAATTTTAAAAATTAAAACTTTTTGAAGAACATTCGGAAAAATTTAGTTTTTCTCTTTTTGTAATTATTAGTTTTTTGACCTGAAATTTGTTCGTAATATTCTTAAAGATGTTCTAAGCAACTTTAGGGATTCATTTTACAATAAACTAATTAGTTTTGAAAAGAAAAAAAGAAAAAAAATGATATGCCCCCCCTCCCCCTGCTAAAATTTAATATCCTAAATTTTTATACTAGATTTTAATTTTTTTAAGAAAAAATATTTAGTTTACAGCAAAATAGATCCCTAATTTTGTGACATGCTTTATATATAACACACAGGAAAAAAATGGAAATTATTAGTAAATAATTGTGAAAGAAGTAGCATTTGAATGCACTAATGTTTCGAAAAAACACAAACTGAGAAAAAAACCAATTTAAAGTTTATAATTCTGAAAAAATAATTATATTAAGCTTTAATAAACTTAAAATACCACTGTAAAATATTAGCTGTATATTTTTCTTTAAAGTAATTGCCTATTCGCATTTTTATCCAACCCATTTTTTTTTATAAATGATCAATTTTTGAAGAGTATTAAATGCACAAGAAAATTCACAAAAAAATGTTAACAAAACTTTTTTTTCACCGTGACAGAAATTTTAGTTTTTTTCTTCAAATAACATTGAAGTGATGTAGTTCTGTGAGAATTATATAAGGAATAATAACATATCAGGAACTGAAATTATGGAATTATTAATATAAAATGCTATGATTCAAATATTTTATATGCACACATTTCACAAAGAAAAAAAAAATACATTCTTAAAATGCTTCAGTAATATCATGCTGTATATATTACACATTATTTTTTGTAGTTATTATTTCTCTATATAAAATAGATTTTTTTTAGAAAACGCTTTATTACATTTTTTTTTCCTAAAAAAAGGGGCGTGTTCGATTTGCCTAATTTCTTAATTTACATATTTCAATTGAAATTTTATCAAATTTCTAACTTACCGACATGCACAAATGATATATCAATCGAAAGATAATAAAACAAAGAATAAGATTAAAGAAAATTAAAGATAAAACGACAATTTGGTCCTTTTTGGGGTACCAAGTCCTCTTAAGCTCTGATTGTAAAAATTGTATTAAGCTCAATCCCATCTTTATCGAAATCAATATTGAAATCAGCACCAAGTAGGAGTGGAAGTACATTATACTGTTTCTTGAGTAGTTTAGAATCACAATCCGTATATGCTAAAAACCACATTCATTATTTTGTATGTAAATATATATATATATATGCATTAATAGATTAAGATTTAATCTATATATAATGATAGTTAAACTTCTCTAGAAAATTTCTTGCTTTCCCTATGGCCCAGAGTATTGGCAAATTCAGGTGAAGGTTGGCTGGCAGAAAAACATTGTTTAAACTTGCATTCCTGGTTCATAAGGACAGGAGTTTGCTCTAGTATTTCTGTGGCTAAATCTATTCTATCATGACTATAGTTATCTTAGGTATATAACTATTTTTTGTATATTTTTGTAATATATATATATATATATATATATATGTGTGTGTGTGTGTGTGTGGGACGGCGTCTAGGGGAAGGTTCGATTTTAATGTTAAAATAAGCACGCAGAGTTAAAATAACCTAATTTAATAATAACACAACTAAAACATTTACTATTTACAAGGGGTTTTAAATAATTCGAGATAGCACCATACTAATTCCGAAAACACGTACTCTTTCTCAAAACAACGGAGAGACCGATTTCCTCTCACCTGTCTTCGATCAAGCTTTGGTGCAACTTTCAGTTTTTTTTCCTGCCCCCTTTATAAATACATGACCTCATCGTATCGCGCAGCTAAAACTCACGTGGTTTCGATTAGTGGTGCCATCTCTTACAATAAAAATCAAAAGAAGTAAAAGAAAACTTGCACTCCTTTCCTACAAGTTCGGCCATCCTGTAAATCACTGACCTCAATGATTTTACACACCATACAATAAAATATCGGCCTCTGCAAAATTAATATTAATCGGAGATAAAAATTCCAATATAGACATTCAAATTTAAAAATAAGGATACAACTCTAAAAAATGAAATATTAATAGCAAAGAAAGCAAAACACATTAATACACATTATGTTCTTTTAAAAAGAATAGAAAACGCTTTTTATTAAAATGCATCATCATGGTGAGTAAAATTTCATTAAATCAGCAGATGAATTTGTTATCTTAGGTCCCTCATGATCACCCACTTTCTCTAAATCATATCTATCTCTAGGTTTTACTTTAACTATTCTATATGGTCCCAAAAACTTAGGCCTTAATTTCAAACCTGTCCCAAATTGTGTTCTCTGAATGACCACCAAGTCACCCATCTGGTAGTTAGGGGCCTTCCTGCGCTTCCTGTCATAGATTCTTTTATTCTCTGTCTGTATCTTCTGGATATTTTTCTTTGCGTCTTGTCGTAATTGGTTCCTCTGTTCTTGAAATGCCTCTATCATTTCGTCCATCAGTAACTCCCTCAGGCGAAGGTCTTCCTTGTTTCTCATGGTGACGCCAATTAATAATTCAAATGGAGACCACTTAGTACTACGATTAAATGTACTATTTAAAATTCTTTGAAGTTGGTCTACGAACTTGAACCACTTGGTAGACTCCTCAATTGACAGATTGGTCAAAATGGGAATAATAGTTCGGTGTATTCTCTCGACTTGGCCATTCCCTCTGGGTACTCTGGTGGCGATTTGCAAATGTTGAATGTTTTCATTAGTACAATAATCTCCAAAAGCCCCAGAAGTAAAAGCAGAACCTCTGTCTGTTATTATTCTCTTGGGATTACCAAAAGTCTTTTGTTGCAATTTTAATTTATCCAAAGCATCTTCTATGGAAGTAGATCTAACGGGATAAAGCAAGGTAAATTTTGTAAAAGCATCCACTATTGTAAGAATACGCTGATATTTCTTGTTATTAGAAGGCAAAGTCCGATAAAATCGACGTGATAAGTACTTAATGGCACATCCTCTTTAGGAATGGGGTTGAGAAATCCATCCATCCACTCTTTTTGTTGGTCAAAATACATGGCACACAGTTAACAATTACATTTTGCAACGGCTTGCTCAAATTGGGAATGAAAAATTCTTGTTTCACAACTCCTTCAGTCTTGGCAAAGGAGAAATGTCCCTTTTCATGTGCTAACTTAATTATCTCAGTTTGCATATATCTTGGTACAACTATCAATTCACGACCTTCAATATATTTGTAAAGTATTTCGTTTATATCGAAAAAGTCTGAATTGCTGTTTGTTTCAACCAGTGACCTTAGAGTGTGAGTGTATTCATCCTCTTTTTGTGCCCTTTTTAATCTTGCGGTTAGAGTATCGTTAGTAATTATTGCTACTGGATATCTGTTAAGGGCATCCACATGTTGCATTCTCTGGCCGGAACGATGCACAATTTCATAATCAAACTCTTCCAGCAATAATGCCCATCGCGCTATACGAGTAACGAAATCATTTTTGTCCATAGTCTTTTGAAACGCTGAGCAATCCGTTATGACTTTGAATTGATTTCCCATAAGGTAGGTACGAAATTTCTTTAAAGCGTTGACAACAGCAATAACTTCGAGTTCATAGCTGCTATAATTCTCCTCTGCCGGAGTAGTTTTCTTAGACATGTATTGAACAGGATGCAATTTTCCATCTTCTGCCTCTTGGAGTAAGACGGCTCCATAGCCTTGTTGACTTGCGTCCGTGTGCAATTCGGTTGTTTTTGCCCTGCAGGAAATTACTTAATACTGGACTTTCAGTCAATAATTGCTTGAGCTTTTCAAATGCTTCTATTTGAGGTCGTTCAAAGACAAATCGATTGTCGTTTCTAATTAGATCACTCAAAGGTTTCGCAATTTTAGAGTATGACGGAATAAATTTTCGAAAATAGCCAGTGAGTCCCAAAAAGCTTTGGACTTGTTTGACAGTCGTTGGTACAGGAAACCTCTTGACAGCCAACGTTTTTGCAACTGAAGGGCGCACCGTTCCATTTTCGATAACGTGACCCAAAAATTCCACCTTTCGTTTTAAAAACTGACATTTTTCAAACTTGATCTCCAACCCATATCTGGATGTGACCTCAAAAACCTTCTTTCTCATCTTTAACTGGAACGATCGAATCGTCCAAATAAATTATTACGATGCCTTTTCGCATGAGTTCCCTGGGCTGTACACATATCTCTGGAATACGCTTGGGCTTGTACTGAGACCAAAAGGCACCATATTAAATTCAACTGCCCGTCTGCTACAACAAAGGAGGTGAAATGCTTGCAATCCTGGCTTACGTCGACATGACAAACCATTTTTCAAGTCTAACGTGGAATACACTTTGGCGTCTTGCAGCATATCCAATACGTCTATCAATGGCAAGGGAAGCGATCCTTGACTAGTTTTCGGTTCAGTTTCCTATAGTCAATGCATATTCTGTCGGTACCGTCTTTCTTCTTGACTAACACGATTGGACTTGCATATTCAGAAGAGCTTGGTGTCACGATTCCCTTATCCAACCATTCGTCGACCTGCTTGTTGACGGTCTCATTCTCCAGGAACGACAAACGCCGTGCTGTTTGGTAAACTGGTATATCATCCTTCAGGATAATTCTCATGGATACATTTGTCGCTTCGGTCTTCTTAGGTGTATAGCTGTTGATTAGTTCAGAGAGTTCCTTTCTTATTCGAGGATTGATAACATGTTTAACTTCGATTTCGTCTTCAGTTCTTGCCTCATAAACCTGTGTATTCACAAACCACACCTTATTTTCGTGTTTACGGAAATAAACACTTTGTCAAAGCCAACAAAAGCTTGTTCCAAAATGTCCGATCCTATCACTGCCTGGAACTCCAAATGCACCGCAGGCACGACATGCCATATTACGGAATATTTCTCTACATCCAATTCGATTTCTCGTTGGAACGATCCTTTTGTTTTGACTTCGTACTTTCCCAATCCAGATAACACGACAATGTCCTTCGAGAGCTTCGATTGCTCGAGGATTCCTTTGCTTACATCTTCACGAATGAGTGAAACTGAGCTTCCAGTGTCGATTAGAGCCTTAAAAGTCTTGTTTCCGATGGTTATTTTCCTGGTCTTAATTTTGTCTTGCTGAATTCGAGAACAGATCTGGACCGGAGAGCTTGAAGATTTATTGATTTTCGTACCCTTGCTGCGCTTTGTACAATCTACGGCATAGTGACCTGGTCCCCTGCAGTAGCTACAAGTTACCTGTTTAACTCTTTTATCGTAAGTTCTCGTCGATTGAAATTATTTTCTATCATTCCAATTATTTCCGAGGTGAAAACGTTCTTGCCTTCGAGAACAATTATCGTTATTGTTCGATCTCTTAGCAAATGAGTTTAACTGCTTTAGCCCTATAGTTCTACGGACGTCCTCATAATCTTCAAATTTTTTCGCTAGCTCAATAGATGAGTTAATAGTAGACCATTCGTCCAAAAAGTGTTCCTGAAAATCATACGGCGCCCTCTTCTTCATTTGATCGGCTATGATTAATTCTCGTAATTGGTCGTAGGTGTTAACTTTTAAGCCCAAATTCATCAAAATACGTCTGTAATTCGTGTTGAAAATCTTGCCATGTTCGTTCATCGGACTTTTGGTGAAACAAAAATAACTGACGAAATTTTTCCGGAGATAATTTAAATCTTTGTAAGAGTAAATCCTTTACATGATCGTAATCATTACACTTATCCGTTGGTTCTCTTGCGATCAGATGGGCAATTTCGACGGGTATTAAACCTATAAGTTTTTGAACCCAATCTTTTTTCGGTAAGAAAGTTAGTTCTGCATGACGCTCAAATAAGGTAAGATTCAAACCAATATCTTCCTTCATATTAAACTTATGAAAAGTTAATTAAGAAACTTGAAAAGTTAAAAAAGAAACTTATGAAACAGTTTATTTGATGCTTGAACGTTTTCGGTGTTATCCGGCATACCGGCAGTCTGTTGCGCTTGTATTCGCAACTTCTCTAATTCGTACTCACGTCTTTCTCTCTCATCCTTTCGCATATCCTCTCTCTCAGCCATTTCTCTCTCTTCTCTTTTTGTACGTTCCTCCACTATGCTATCAAGCATCTTTTTAACATCGTCTTCAACGTAATCTGGGCTTTTTACGATCAGCTCCTTTAACTTCAATTTTGTGATACCTGCTTCGATAGTAAGATCCAAATCCTCGGCGAGTGACACCAAATCCTCTTTCCTTTTCGCGAGTAAGAATGCCATTTTTATACTCAGAGTGGTGACCCAGAGAACAACCTAAATTTTTACCCAAGTTAAATGAGACAAAATCATTAAAATGACACGCAAAAAGTTTACTCACTTAAAAAGAAACAAAAGATAATTTAAATAAGATGCAATTATCAGTTATAAGCAATTATAGACAAAAATGGACTTTTTAAAGAATTCCCGGAACTTAAATCCTTTTACAAAACACAACAGTATTACAGTTAATATCAATTTTTATTTTTTATTAAAAAAAAACAACGCGTTCCTCTCACTTATCAAAAATGGATTACTAAGAAAAAAACACGGAAAGTACTCAGTTATTAATCCAAAATTAAAAAAACATCAAATATCTATGTCTGCAATTAAACCAATAATAGTACCTAGTACTTCAAAATTCAATTTCAGATTCACAGAACAGGAAATATACACACAAAATCATTCATTTATATAATTTTCGCCTATTACCCACACAATACCAAAAAAAGGATACTAGCACAATTCAATGTATTTCTGAAGACACTTTACGTTGACCTCAATGACAAAGGAAATCTTGTTTCGTTTTGATAACTCGCAATTCGATGCAGTTCCAAAGGTTCTCTCGTCAGTGTTGACCTCAATGATCAAGGTAATCCTGTTCAATTCGTTCAGTATCTCGTTGAGTCGCTGTGCTTCCAGTTTTGGTTGACTGTAGCTGACGTGGAAATTCGCAAGATTCCGTGTTTCTAACCAAGTCAATGATCCCCTTCCTGTAGACTGTTCTCGCTGAAGTATTTCCGTATCGCTCGTAAGACTTCCGTATCGCTCGTAAAATTTCTTATCCAGCTAAAGGCTTCGCCGGGTCTCCATTCGATGCAAGGCAAGGTCTATGTACCGCTCAGGAAATCAAAAATCGATGAGGAGGTAAAACTTTTAAAAAATGCTATTAGATAAAACTTTGAATAGTTAAAAAATTCTCTGTCGAACCCCCAAATTGTGGGATGGCGTCTAGGGGAAGGTTCGATTTTAATGTTAAAATAAGCACGCAGAGTTAAAATAAACTAACTTATTAATAACACAACTAAAACACATTAACTATTTACAAGGGGTTTTAAATAATTCGAGATAACACCATACTAATTCCGAAAACACGTACTTTTTCTCAAAACAACGGAGAGAGCGATTTCCTCTGACCTGCCTTCGTTCAAGCTTTGGTGCAACTCCCAGTTTCTTCTTTCTGCCACCTTTATAAATACATGATCTCATCGTATCGCGCAGCTAAAACTCACGTGGTTTCGATTAGTGTTGCCATCTCTTACAATAAAAATCAAAAGAAGTAAAAGAAAACTTGCACTCCTTTCCTACATATATATATATATATATATACATATATAATATATATATATATGTATGTGTGTGTGTGTGTGTGTGTGTGTGTGTGTGTGTTTGTAATGATTTAGTATCTGAAGAAGTATTGAGAATTAATAACTATAAAAAATTCTTTCAAAGTTGCCTAGACTATAGCTATCCAGCTAATTTTATTTATAAATATATGTCTTCAAAGTTATAGCTATTTAATTATTTTTATTTAAAGTATTCATTTCTATTTAGTTTATAGTATATAATTTTCTTGTTATATTTCTTAATATATTTAGTCTATAGTATATAATATTCGTAATATATTCTTATATTAAGTTTAGTTACTAAAAATATATATAGATGGCGCCTATATTCTTAGTATTGCTGTGTGTGTTTTTTTTTTGTTTTTTTTATGCATTGAGTCAGTACAATTGTGGAATCTGTATACATTGGGTAAGATTAGAGTTTCTTTGCTCATTTACATTTTGTTAATTATGGTTATATTCATTATTAACCTCTCTTGCAAATATTTTTGTTTATACATATTTATATTTGTCTATTTCTTCCGGATTCCTATAGTAATTTAATATTGCAATTTCTATTCTATTGCTGTTATATTTACCCACGTGGGTTTTAGGCTTTTGCCTTAGTTTATATGGAAACTATTGTGTTGAAAAACTTTCTGCTGCAGGAGAAGGTTGAGATCTCACAAACATTGTTTAATCCTATTTCACTGTCCTAAACCAGTGACAGCTCGAGAAATCATAATAGTTTTCCCCTCAGGTACATTTCTCTTTTTGGTTTGTCATGGTTCCATGTTCTTGGTTCTTCCGGTCTGATCTTAAGATTCTTGGGATTTATTAGTCTTCTTTTTAATTATTTACTGATATATATATATATATATATTTATATATATATAGTAACATAAAATGAAAGAAATACATGGCATAATAAAATTGATAATACAAAATAATATCACTTACAAAGCCAGAAAATCCAAACCAGATTTTTCAAGAAACATACTTTAAAAATGACGGAAGAGTCTATTATAGAAGAATTAACTAAGCGTATGTATAACATAGAACAGAATTAGAACTTTAAAATGTAAGAAGCCAAAAGAGTCAATAGACTAAAATGAAGATCTCTTATGATTTCTAAAGCTGTTGCTGAATTAGGACCAGCAAATTAGGGTTAAATATATTTTATGGATCCACCTTCCCCTGTTCAGCAGAAATTTTATACATAACAGGAAAACATACAAATATTGAAAAGTTAGGCCTAAAAACCAACCACTTGTAATTTGCAACCAAAAGAAAAATAAAATAAAAATAATAGGAAATATGAAAGGAAATGAATCCTAACAAAATACAAATAAAAATAATGTTGAAAAGGAATAATGAAGCAAAAACTTACATGAAAAAATGCATATAACCGAGAGCGGGAAAAAACTGTACGTACAAAAACCATACACTAAATGATCGTTAAAAATGACGTGTTAGATTGGTAAAACCAAATGTAAAAATTAGTGGCGCCACCTGGATAGTTTTTTTGTAGTGTTAAACAAAGCAAAAAAAACAAATTGAAAATAATAAAAAACAGAAGGAGAAAAAAACAAAGGAATAATACTTAAACTTTGAATAGGGGAATTAGAGAGATATTTTAGAAATATATTTAAAAATGAAGTTACTAGGATAGTTGTATTCCAAGCAATTATTGCAGAATAGCTTAAAATTATTTTGCTTAACATCATTATCTGTGACTAAATCGTTATTTCTCTTTATAAAATTTAAGATGATATTTCTAAAAATAGATAGATGCAGGTTACTTTCCCAAAAAGGCATTTTAATAATGTTAAAATCAAAAGAGTCTCTTTTATCAAAAATATTACTAATTAGTATATTATTCTTAACTATTAATTGTAAGTCTAAAAAGTTTGCAGTCATTATTATAATTAGTTTTTAATAATTTCAGATATTGTGGATAATAATTAAAACTAAGAAAAATTTACCATATTACTAGAGATGATTAAGTCATCTATGTATCTAAAAAAGTAACAAGAATCGAAACTAGTGTTATCATATTCATAAAGTGCAGATAAATATTGGCTAAACAGTTACTCGCAGGTCCTCCTTGTGGAAGACCTTTAATTTGCTGATAATATGAGTTATTGTGAAAAACTAGATAGTACTAGATGTATAATTGAAAGATATTTATCATATCTTATATTATAATATATATATACATACAGTGATGGCAAAAAGTCCTGAACACACTCGTTTTTCAGCGTAATTTTGTGTTTGACTTCATTTT
>BMAO01035332.1:0-30493 GCA_019973975.1 Trichonephila clavata | reverse complement strand
AAAAGAATGGATTTAATGGATTTTGAAATATTTATATAAAAATTTTGTTGCATGTGTCATTGGAATCATAAATAGTGGTCTTTAATCCCCCCACCGCTCTCCATTTTTTTTTATCTATTTGAAACTAGGTTAATTTAAATACTTGAGATTTTCCCCTGTATAAGATATCCATTAAGTTAATTAAATTTTTCTCTAAGCGAATTGTTTATGGGCAGAATTATTTATACTTTTTAATGATAGAAGCAAGCTTTTAAAAAATGCTAGGTCCAGTATTGTGTACTCCTTCTCAATGTATTGTCTGCGGCTTTGTGCATCTTGACGGTTAATGCCAAATATTGCTTTTAATCCTGCAAGCATTAATTATTAGTAAATACTACTGTGGAAATATACGCACATAATTTTTTAGGTAATTATAATTGTAAAGGTAATTTATATAGAATAAAAAGTGCAACTAGAAATTCAAAACATACAGCCTTTAACACGAAAAAAAAACATTTCACTGATATTTTTCTTAATAGTTATTATGTAGAAAATCACGATAAAAATTGCACAACATGATGCGAAAAAGTCACAAAAGATTAATTAAGCATTATTTTATGACAAATCTTTACATATTACAAGTTTTTAAATAATTTTTTTCATTAAGAGAAAAAAGAATATGTATCTTCTAATGTATCGTTGACCTCGAACAATTGCAGCACAAATGTTGTGATAAGATGTACCATTAAATTGAAAATCAAAAACAAAATGTAATTAGTTAAAGTACAAAGTAAAGTTAAAACTAATGTAAGACTGAAAGATTATTGGAAATGAAAAAGAAATCTATGAAAGAAAATTAATAAATAAATAATACTAATACAGCTGATTATACTCATTGCTCAGTTGTAAAACTGTAATTTACATGTATTTTATTTTTTTAATATATTGTAAGCAGGAAAAAATAAATTTCAAATCTTCGTTTCTGCATTTTAATTTGTATTTAAATTTAGTACCTCTTCAAAAACAATGTTCTCCCTTTCTTCCCAATCTTCAAATCTTCCCTTTTCCTCTAAACTGCACTGAATTTTTATTCCGTCTTTGCTTCTGCACCTTGACAGAGCCAGATACATTTGTCCATAAGTAAATATTGTCACCTTCGATATTACTCATAAACCGACTTCTTCAAAAATTTGCCGATGTGATTTATTAATACTCATGACAAATGCCAATCTTACAGGGAATTGCGTACCCCTAATGTATAAATAAATTTATTGCAGCACCACGAAAAACTTTTATAGAGAGAGAGAGATAAACATCAATGTGAATGACTACAAATTTCAGCAAGATTTTTGCAAAGTATATTGGCGACACCATTTAAATTAAATAAAAACGGATAAAGCAAATGTATCCTCTTTCAAAATATTAAAAAAAAATATTTATAGTGTTTGTAAAGCCGTTAACTTGATAATTTTGATACCAATAAATGCACTTGTGTTCCTCTGAAAATATTCTGGTTTTGCTATGTGATCAGATATTATTTGATTTCACATCATATTGATCTCAAATTTAAGCTATTATAACCTTTTTTGTGTATACGAGGTAACCGATAACAGTTTGGAGTCTCGACTTAGGATTATCAGGAGAAAATTGGATGTAATTGGTTTTTATAAAAATGTACGCATACTTTATATGTAAAAAAAATTATAAAAATGAAAAATACTGTAAAAGTCAAGTTAAATTTAAATATAACACAACAAATTGTAAAAACCTAAATTATATATATATATATATATATATTTAAAAAATCAAAAGTTGAATAGGTTGGTTAGATCCTTTCCGAACCTTTTTATTGCCGCTAACCGGTCAACGTTTGACAATTTTACCACAGCCAGTTACGTGGAGGAAATTGATTGTGTTTATGCATTAGATTGTTTTGATTTAATAAAATAATTTAATTGTATTTAAAAAGGACTTCAGAATAAAATGCAGTTAGATCCAAAAGTGAATGTTAAGTTATTTAATATGGAATATTTAAAATGATTTCTCCATAAAAAGTTGCACAAACCCGAGAGAAATACCCCACAGTAAATAAAATAGAAATAATTTAATGTTCCTTGGGGGTCCGGTACTATTTGATCCACGGACCGGTCAGTAACCCGGAGGTTGGGGACCATTTTAAAAAGCTTGCTCGGGAATAAAATACGATTTAGTAAGAAAGCCCCATAGTCTGCAACAAGTATATTATTATTATTATTATTATTATTATTTCCTTTTAAAGATTTTCAGAAAAAGTGTATTTATAATTTATTGCAATTTTAGAAAGAGACCATGTACGAGTATTTTCTCTCTTCCAACCCGGAATCAGTATTATGGCCCAGGGCTTGAAATTTATCATTGAAAGATGAAAAATCCCGCGGAATGTTGATTATTTCCTTAAATTACCACAAACTCATTTTTCATCCACCCAAAGAATTTATTTTAGCAATGCCACTTAGTACGCCATTCATTTTTCTGTGGCTAACACCAATTAATGTGCAAGATCTAATGAGTGTCACTGATTTGAAGGCGCGGTTGGAATATATATAGGCATTTAATGCGAGATTTACCGGAGTCATTACTTTTTTATTATTTTTTGTGTTCGCCCTTTATTATCTCTTATGTACAAAAGATGGATGTTGTTAGATATGGTGAAGAATACTAATTATATAACTGCAATTATTTCGCTTACAACGATATCGAAGATATATATTACTTTTGGATTGAGTTAAGTTTAATCCTTTTACTGCGCTTTTGTAAATTGACAGATGGATTTTTAATGTCGCACTTCGAAGCAGCATATGAACTATTGGAGACGGACGTTACAACTTTGTGCCTTGGTCGCATGATAACCTGGTACCCTACTCTCCTAACTTCCTTACCACGCCAATACAAAGTGTTTGAGTTGCGACAGATTTATCGTGCGCATCAGCCCCTCTGTGCATTAACTCCTCTACCCGAAGTGTTTTTGTAAGAATCCGGACTCAAACCCACTATATGATACAAGTAATACCATATTAATTGGTTTCCGTGACTATTGTGTTATCGTAAAGGGGAAATTTAGTAGCAAACAATATAAATTTACATATATATTGTCAAAAAATTTTTAACTGGAAAAAAAGGCATTTTTTTTTTCAAAAATGTATTTGTTTTTGGTTTTGTTAGTTGTACATTATCCCAAATACTAATTAATTTTTAAATGTATTAATTGTATTTGAAATTGTATATTTTCTGCACTTCTTATTTACATGCAGTAATATCTTTAAAGTAAGATTACGTCAACAATCAAATAAACATATTTTACATAAATTTATGGATAGAAAATTTACGAACTATGCCTTTCTAAGTACTAGCGTGATTTTTTTTTTCAAAAAATGTATATTTACTTCAACAAAATTAATTAAACAGGAAAAACTTTTATCAATATGTATTATTTTATTTCAACTGATATATTACATAGTGTTACTATTCCATTTGAAAATTACAACATTTAGTTAAGTAGGACAGTATATGTTAATATTACGTGAGTAACTTACATAAAAAATCATTTTTTGTTTAATAAATTTATAACCTATACATTTGCATTGTTCGGTGAAAAAGGAATAACTTTTTGCTTGCAACTACATTTAAGATTTCATTTTAGATTTGCAAGCAAACAATTGTTATGTTATACAATAGAATCATTGTTCTCCACGGAATTATGACAAATATTTTAAACAATGTTTTCGTTTGGCTTGGAATTTGTGTAATTCATACCTTTCTACAATGACGGCGTGGCTTAAAGAACGAAAGTTACAGAAACAAAAATAAAAATAGTATACGTGTCCAAAAGGGCACTTTAAAGATTTTTAATGAATTAAATAAATATCTTAAGGTACAATATATCAGGAATGATAAGGAATTCGTTCAGTGGCGTAACGTACGACCGCTCCCCAATCCCCGCATTGTGGGGGGAGGGCTCCAAAGGGCCCAAAGCCTGACTGATGCTATCTATGTACGTACCCTTTGTAAGATCCGGCTTGAGACCCAAAATCTTACTTTGCAGGCTTATATTTTCCGTTACGCCACTGAATTCGATATATCTCAAGTATAAAAATTGTTCAATTGGTGGAAAAGTTCTATTTGGAAATTGTTCTGATACGTTAAATAAATGACTTTTTAAATATCCTAGTACAGAAAATATATGTATGTACGTGTTGAATTTTTAAAAATTAAATGTATTCTTTAAATGTAATTTAAGTGTGATTTTTATATTTATTCCGAATAATTTCTAAGAACTTTTAAGAGGATAAAATAGTTTTTAAAAAGATTTCTTTTAAATTTGTTTCTAATGAATTGGTTCAAAATATCCTGCATAAGGCTTAAAAAAAAAAAAAATTTAAATGCCTATTCTTTAGGTAAGTTTTTTTTTTTTTTTTTTTTTTTTTTTTGAGAAATTAAAAGATGTTTTCAGAAAAATTATTGGATATATTTGGTGTATATGTTGAATTCTCTCTATTACAGAATTTCAACTTAGAAAATAAACAATTATTTTAATCATCGAGTCATATTTGTATTTTCATTTTACGGATACACTTATATAAAAGTATCACAATATTGCTTAAAATTGAGTTTTTAAAATCGGATGTTCACTAATGTGATTATATAATTTTTTAAAAAAAGTTTTATTTTAAAAGTTTATAATAATTATGCTGAAAAATTAAAATTAAAATAGAATTGTTCAAGAAGTTTGAGTTTAAATGTACAGAATTTTTTTTTATTGTTTAGGAAAAAAAAAATTATAGAAATTTTAAATTTTCAGTCATTTAAAATAAGATACTAATTAAAAATATGAGTGTATTCTAGATTCTATATATGATTTAAATATTTCTTGTTATTATAATATTAGAACTTTGGAAAAAATTTATATTTAAAAGAAATACTTTGAACCTAAAGTATTCTGTTATTAAATATACTATCAGTTTTGAATAAAATGTTGATTATTTTTTAAATTCCCATAACATCTGCTGTAAAAAAAAATCAAATTTTTTCATAATGTAAAAAAAGAGACCAAAATATTGACAGTAAGACATTTACTTTTGATTTTCATATCAGATTTTTTAACATGAAATACAATTGTCTGATAGCTATTAATGACTAACAACAATTTGGTGTAATATTTTTGAGAGCGTTTAAAGAATTTGTTTTATGCTACCTTAAATTTTGAATAGTTTTTTTTAAAATTTAGAGACCATCTGATATAAAGCAAAAAAAAAGGGGGAATCTTTTTGGGATCTAATAAACAAGAATTGATTTTTAAGAAACTTTTTATAAAAAAAACTGATTCTAAAACACTTATTTGATTTTCATATCTGATTGTTTAAAGATCCTCAAAAACAATTATATTATGTCTGACAACTATAAAAGAATAATAATAATTTGATGTGACCTTTTTTTGATAACTTAAAGATTTGCTTTAACATAAGACATAAATTTTTAAATCTCGTATTGAGAGCTAACTTAAACAACATTTTCCTGTTATTCGAAATGTTAATCAAAATAAATAACTCAATAATATTAAATCGTTCATCAAAGTATATATCACAAACTTCTTACCAGAACAGCAGTGTTAATTAATTTTGAAATAATTCGAAAGAACAAACGAGAAAGAATAGAGATAATAAAAATAAACACTTCTATTATTTTTATTTCCATCCCAATAACATATCCAAAGTGATCGTGTTTTTGAAGAAGAAAAAAACTAATTCTTTGAGATGGGCGAAAAACTGAATGAAACAGCTTTCTTTCTGTAAACCGGAATTCAACTTGAGAAAACGGAAGAAAGATGACAGCAGTGGGAAAAGATAATTGCCTCCAAGAGAAACAAATACTTGCATTCTGCTAAATGCAAAAGTAATTGCTCGATTTTCTTTCTCAAATAAGTCAGGAGTGCCAGTGAATATGTACATTTCAAAGCATATGCCAGTCTAGGCCCTAAGGTAGTAATAAAGATTGTTCCGTTTGACATGGTTAGACCGATGAATGACGGTGAGAAAAGGAGTACGTGCTTGTGGCTTCCTTCTTTCTTCAACTTTTTTTTGTCCAGATTTTAACCAGAGATCAAGTATGGCCGATAGTTCAAACAGTTAATTAGTCTTATTGAGATCTTTTTAGATAAACCAATCAGTGTATCTGATCACGATATCATTTTAATCGCATCAACACATTTAAGGTCTCTTGTAAAGAGAGGTAAGTTTTCGAGAAATAGGTAAAGAGAAAAATCACTTATAATGAAATAAACTGGGATGAAATTTTGAGGCCCTAAAAAGATTAGATTTGTTTATTTCTATTTTATTAATTTTCTTTTGAATAATTTAAGTTGCGACATCATTTACAGTGATCTAGGTGGAAACTAATAACTTGTAACTCTTTTTTGAGGTGATTAGCTGTAATTTCTTATTTTGAGTATCAAATATTTGCAGTGGCATAACGTACACCCCCACAACCCTCGTGTCGGGGGGGGGGGCAAAGCCTGACTGACGCCAAGTACATATGGTTTTACAGTCCTTTGTAAGATCCGGCTTGGGTTCAAAACCTGACTTTGTGGGAGGGGGGGGGCTAATGTTCTCCGTTACGCTACTGAGTATTTGTACTAAGATTTTTTTATCGATTATTGACAAAATAATACAAAACTCTCAAAGAAAACTATTATAAATTATATTCATACATAGAATTTCTCCTTAGGAAGTTGACAATTGTTTAGCTCTTTCAACACAACAAGGATAAGAAAAATACTAGGACTCTAGAATTACGCCCATCCTACGACAATTTAACGGCTGTCACGTAGGCTAAGTAACAGACAATAGAACAGTGGCGTAACGTACGCCCCTGCAACCCCCATATCCAGGGGGGACCAGGATTCTAGGGGGCCAAAAACCTAAGTTATTTTATGGTTTTGCAATCCTTTGGGAAATCCGACTTGGGGCCCAAAACCTGACTTTGTAGGGGAGGGGGGCAATACTCTCCGTTACACCACTGCAATAGAAGTCGTTTTTTCCTCTTAAATGTATTCAGAGCTTTTAAAATAAGTATCCCAAATAATAATCTAAAATTACATAGGAAAACGACACCAAGTACATTTTGCATTTACGCTGGAGAAGCTGGTATGACTTATAGCCACGGTAGCCAAATGGTCCTAGTCGCTATCTCGGGGCCAGGGTTGTTGCAGACAGTTACAGTTTTGTATTAGATGCCACTAAATTAATGCACTATGTGTCTTTAGTGGCATCTAATCCTTTTTTTTTTCTATGTTTAATCTAATACAAGTTAAATTTACCTTGACTCAAATCCTCACGACGTCGTAGAAGTTGGAAGAATGTGATTCCAGTTCAGATATCGTCTTCGTCGTTTGATTGAGAATCAAAACTACGAGGTGCACCATCATCCTCATATCGATTTTAACTCATGCTATAATTAACAATAATTCTAACACGATTTACAAGTCAAACGGATATGGAATGCTACTCGGCTGTTGATTCGATTTGATTTGATTTTTGATTAACTTCGAACTCTAAAGCAACATGAGGGCTATTGGTGATGAGCCTTGTGATTTTGAATCTCTGTCAAGTAACGAAGACAACACTGAGGTAGTACTTCCAAAATTGCACACCATGTAACATGAGGACTTTGAGCCACGTCGGATTTAGCGCGCATCACAGCTTCTCTACTTCTTGATCATAACCACTAGGCTTCATCAATCTTCTGATGCCAGTAAAAACATGTGACATGTTAAATTTGTCCTGACTCAAAGTCCTCACGTGGTCGGGGAAGTTTGAAGAATGTGATGCCAGTTCAGATTCATGTGTGTGTGTGTTATCCTGTTTTAAAATTCCACATAAATGAGTTTTTAACTTAGTAAATTCTTTATTAGCAGTATGCACAAAATAAATACTTTTAGGTCTTTATTTTATGGAAAAGTCTCTAGCTATTCCTTTTCGAAGTTTAGGGGGTAATTCATATAGTGTTCGAGATTCCTGTATTGAAGAATTCTTACAGAATACGATTATGATATTTTACTAAGCCCAATAATTATATAAAAATGAAGAAGAGATTAAATATTTTCAAATTAATGGGTTAGCATTTTTTCTCCAGTTTGGAGAACTTATCTATAAAAATGCGAGATAAATTATTCTATATAAAATCTGCTCGATTTAAAAAAAGGAAACGTGACATGTGTGCAATATCCGTGTCGTTTCAATTTTCAGATCGTTTTTTTTTTTAATTATCTAATGACTATATAATCAGTGTTGAAAAAAACTGATATCAACTGTTTTTATGAGTTCTTAAGCGCACCTATACTAACCAAAATGTTACTTAATCCCTGCTTAACAAACATGGGTATGAAAAAGTTATGTTTGTAAAGGCTTTTAATAAACTTTTTTCAACCTCTTAGTTATATATAACTTAATTGCTACACATAATGGATTTAGTTCTTTCATTTTAAGTCTTGGTAATCAAATACCCTTCCTTAAAGATTCTAGAAGTTATATTTTTCTTATCGTTAAAAAGCAACTGACCGATTTATTAAAGGCATCAATTTGCGACATTATTATTTATCAATGCGAGAGAAATGCTAATATACAATTAATAAGTATTAATCCTTCGCCTAGGGAGTTTAAGAAAAGAAAATCAATGGACTAATCTAATTAATAAGATATAACTCAAGTTCTCTCAAACAATGGTGGATTCAACTTGGAAATAGCAAAGAATAACATCTTCTTCAGCAATTTATCCTCTAAAGGAGGACGAACTCTTAAGTAAGTTAACCTACTTTCACATAGAACGTAAAATATTTATGAGGATCATGAAATTTATATATTACTCATTGATTTTTATACAGATACTTGAAGTATCCGACTACTTGCGACAACTTTTTTTAAAGAAAATGGAGCTATGGGGATTTTTTTTGTTGTTTTTACATTTTCTTAGTACATTTTAAGAAAAATATGCTAATACAGTAGAATGTCGTTTATCCGAATCAATTGGGACCGGACACCGTTCGGATACGCGATTGTTCGGATAACCGAAAACCGAATGCGATCCATGCAGTATATGAAACTGGACACTATACGAATATTGAAAATCATCCTATGCGGGAAACGTGCTTGAAGAAAAAGCAAAATAGATGCAAAATGTCGCAATTTTACCTTTATTGTGGAAAATAATCACTTATTTTTCGCTGCAAGGTGCAAAAAAAAGCTGGTTCGGATATTTGACGTTTCGGATAATAAACGTTCGAATAAATGACGTTCTACTGTATTAAGAAGAGAAGAAGAAATTATATATATATAATTACTAAAATGTGAAAAAATGGGCAAAAATTTACAAAAAATAACATAAACGTGGCCCATTCTGTACCAAAAGTTTAGGAACAAATTTTCAATTTTTCAATTCTGATGTGTTGCTATGTTATTCCTTATTGAAATGACCATCAGGATAAGAGATATTTTAATTTTTACAAAAACTAGAGCACTTTATCTTAGTTGTTATATGAAATTGCTTAAAAAAACAGTGATTATATTAACATAAGGGACTGCAAATTTTGTAATAAAACAGTGATAGATAAATCTGAAGGTTACAACAGTTTTACTGTTATACAGAACATAAACAAAACATTTCAGTTAATTATTTTCAAAACTTTTTGAGCAATCGCTGCCCCCCCCCCCCTTCGTTTGAGCATTTTCAAAAAATCACATTTCGAGTAAAACGCGTTTTAAAGTATGGCATCTTGCTTAAAGTAATGGTATCTGCTTTTACTAAAATCTTGTAGTTTTTGTTCTACAGAACGGAAAATAATAAATTTGGTATTTTTATAAAGCTAATAAGATGGCCTATAAAATAAAATCATAAAAAAAATTGTACAATTTTTGGCAAAATTCACAATTTTAGTGTAGTCGGATATTTTAAAATATATGATTATCTGTCAACTCTCAATTCGCAATGTACCTTGTAACTATTACATAAAATTTTTAAGATGATTTTACGAATTTAAATAAAGATAGATATATCCTTTTAAAATTAAAATGCATTCCAATTATTTATTTAAATCGTTAATTATCTAAATTTTACATATTTAACAATAAATCTGTTCTTCCGTTGGCATGGTGAGAAAGTCTGGAGAAGGAGCGGGGGGGGGGGAGCAGCTCAGGTTTCATCCTTGTCACTTGACCATGGTTCAAAATTACGAGGTCCGTCGCTAATACCTTTAGTGTTGCTTTATAGTGCGAGGTTAATAAATACCCTTCACTGTATTTTTAATTTTTTAAAAAGTGTATATTATTATAATTAAAACGAATTAAGGTCAAATCAGGAATATGGGCATCTAATAAAAAATATGTGATAAAAAAATAAAGAATAGTTGCTATCGAGATTCTATTTATTTGCTATATAAAAGGAGTACTAGAATATTAAAAAAAAATAATAATAAAAAAAATGTTAATATCACAGGGGGGGGGATTTCCCTGTCACGAATCACTTCATATATTTCAAAAAATTAGTTTTATTAAGAAAGAAAAAAAAATTGTGACTACTGTATATTTTTTATAAGAGTAAACATTTATTTCTGACCTTTTTTTTTAGATAAATAACTCTCAACATTTTAAAAGAGGGCAAATTAGTAGTTTACTGATTAAAGTTCGTAAACAAATCAGCAACCAAAAATTTGTGAAATTTATTTTCGATTCTACTCAAAAATTAACTCATTCCTATATAATTCAACGCCGTTTTAATGTCGATGAATATCTGGAAACAAAATTGATATGCGCTTTAAGGTGGAGACCTTCTGAATATATTATTTTAAAACCGGAGGTCAGTGTGATTTATTGCATAATGACAATGACCTACATTGTGACAAGAAATTTATCTGTTTCTAATACTTAGAAAAGGTTAGGAAAAACTATTCCATGCAGTTACGTAGAAAACGTTCTCGAGTATTTTTTTTCCACGAAAAAGCATAATAAAATCTTCAAGATTGCTCTCTCTCTCTCTCTCTTTCTCTAACTATAAACAATTCTTTTTAAAATAAAAACATTTTTTCTTAAAAATGGAGTATTGAAATATAAATATAATTTTGGGAATTATTTCTTATAAAGGGAACTCAATAAATTTGTTTTCTAACAAGAAGTAAATTCATAAAACGATTCTATAAATATAGTGCATCTCAAAATTTTTAACAAATATGAGTTATCTAATGAGGCTGCGGATTAGAACTTACCATTGCAGACCTTGTACATTCTCCGGCCCTATTATCTTCCATGGCACCATTATAAAATTAAATTATTACCATTATTATTAAATATTGTTCTCTTAATTGATGTGGTAGTAAACAATCATTTAAACTTCATGAAAAATAGTGTTTAATGGATGATAATGAGGCTTAGTAGTTTAACCACATGTCAAATTGGAACTGCTGAGGCAAGCAAAGCTCAATTTTTTATAAATTCTTATTCACACTCATGTCGCCTGTATTTGAAAAACAGTGCATCGCTTTAAATGTAAATTGTAGCTATAATATTAGTTGGTGGAGATAAAATACAGTAGATCTCGTGAATATGGTATAAATATGATACTTAACTTCAAGAATTAAATTGGTCCGGCAAAAGCTGAAAAACAATGGATTAACAAGTTTTTTTTTTATTTTACAATTATGCAAACAGAATCTCAAGAAAGAAACCACCTATGTTTTTCAAGTGTATCACAGTAAATTCTTTTATACATATATATATATATATATGAATATGTGTTTGTGCAAGTATGAATTTAAAGAAAATGTTCTGAGACTTAGCACACATTACTGAAAAATAATGCGCTAATTAAATGGCGATAACAGATAACATGTTTATATAAGACATTATTTACTTTTTATAAAATGTATTATGCGTTATGAGCTACCAAGAAGCAAATTTTTATATATTTTTAAAGTATTATAGTACTTTTAGAATTCAACATGCTTTATTTAATTTTATGTAGCAATACTTCATATTACGAATCGTATCGAAAGTGCCGGAAAATAAATGAGTCTTTGAGTCATCAACGGTTGATACCGCCTTGACTTTATAATATCTTAGTATTTAATAAATCTGTAATTTACTTTTATATTTTATTTTACTTATATTATTCTTTTTTACTTTATTTGTTATATTCTTACCCAAGAAGCTTAGTTTGTTATAGAGGGTCGCTTTTCTTTACACAGTGTGTTCATAATGATTTTTTTACATCAAGGATAGCAGTAACAAAAAGATAAAGGCCACAAATGCGGCCATTGCTTCAAGTCCAAGCTACATCTAAAGTCATGGTAAGAAATAAAATCGTGAACATCAACTATTCCGCCCATGGCGTTACTGTGGCTACGATAGCCGAATGGTCAGGGTCACGAACTCATGACCGGCGATATCTAGTTGAAGGTTCGAATTCTTGTGCCACTGAAGACCTGCCGTGCAGAGGAGCTGATGCGCATTTTATCTGCCGAGGCTCAAAGTTCTCCTGGAGACATGATGCGGAAGTTTAGAGAAGGAGGGTATCAGCTCAGGTGTCGTCCTCGTCACTTGACCTTGGTTCAAAATTACGAGTCTATTGCCAATAGTCCTCATGCTGCTTCAAAGATTACGTGAACAAAAATCAAATCAAACCCATGGCTCTGCTTGAAAGTTAGAAAAGTACGATCAAACAGCTCAGATGTCTTCTTCGTTGTTTAAATGTGCTCAGATTTATGAGTTTGATGCTAATAACCTCTGGTATGACGTTGATTCAGACCAAACCTAAGTTTTATTTTAATATTAACATTACATTAAAGTTGTTCAATCGGCTATTGACTGTGAATTTTACAGTAGTGAATCAAATAATAAGAATATCTCAGTAATAAATCTCCTTATCTTATTACGGAAGAGCCTAAAAACTATCTTATATTTCCTGCTCAGAAACTTTTTTTTATTTCATGCGACAGCCTGTAATTGCAAGGTCTAGCCCCCAATTCTCTGTTTCCAGCTAAGCTATTTTGGGGATCTTATAATGTATGGTATTGGTGACTCTTCAGACAGTACAGTATAACCATGCTTCCTTTGAAATATAAAGCAATCTTCATCTCAACAACCCAATCTTCACAAATTAAAAAAATTCCATGTAGGCGGGTTCATTTGCTTTTCGAACGAAACACTCCCCAACCGTGCTTCAAGAAAAAAGAGCCTTTCTACTACATTCCTATCTCATTGACATAACTATCATTATCTTAGTTTGAAAATTATTTCAGCAAATTAAATTTCAAAGAAACAGTATTCATAAAAATAATAATTAAGAATTACTTCCATATTTCAAAGAACCACTTAACCTCTATTTTCCCAAAACATTATTAAAAAAAATACCATCTTTGTGCAGAAAAATTTCTTTTCAAAAACATAACATGCATAAAATTGGTTATTGCTAAAGAATTTAAATTATATTTATTTCGACAAGCATTGGAATATGTCATTTTCCACGCATAAGAAAACGCAATCAATTTCTTTGATAAAGTAAGACTTTCCTAGTTGATCGAATTTTATGACTACTTAATACTAAACGAATCGTGACTAACTTTTATGATTACTGAAATCATTACATCATTTGAAAAGCAAATTACATATTTTTTTAATGCGCACTTCAACGAAATGGGTTTCCGGTAGTCTAAAACATTTATTCTCCAAAATAGATAGACCACAAATCACTTATCTTCTCCACACACCACCCAACTTTTCTTACTTCACACAATAACAAGTAGGGCAGGAAGAAAACAAGGTTCGCGATCTCATCTCTCTATCTGCCTTTCTCTCTTTTTTCACATCTTCCCATATAATTAGTCAAGAATAAGAGTGAGCTAAACTTCCAGTAAAGAAAAATCTGGAACGGTAACACACACACAGCTGTCTGGACTTGTGTGTGATAATTCCAGACATCGTTCAACTATTATCTGTGTCGAGTAGAGAAAAGATGTATTATTTGAGGCATAAGATTATTTATATGCGGGGTTTTTTTTAATTGTCTGTTTTATGATAAAGAATTGGCGTGGGATGCTTCGAACGGTTCTTTCTTGTTCGCCCATCTTCAATGAATTGTACGTAGAGCGTCCGAGGAGAAAAACAAAATGTTGCAGTATTGTATTAGTTATCAAAAATATCAGAATTAGATAATAGGATTAACGTGCGGGGTGTTCATCAAGTTTAGTTACTGTTTCAATGAATAATGATATCACACAATAGGGAAAGGTGCAATGCTAGGTTATTTTTTTTTCTTTGTAATACAACACGAAGCGTTATGTTAAACGGTATCGTCTTTACCGCCCTGTTAGCTGAGACACTGGTGTTCAAAATTAGGAGAATTATTAGATTTTGTCGATTCTAGAACCACTAGCGTCAGATTTTAATGAAATTTGGTATGAATACAAGGCTGATATAATGCAAAAAAAAAGAAAGAAAGAAAGAAAGAAAACAAAACAAAAAAAATACAAAACAAAAAAAAACGTTTAACATTTAAAATATACACGCATGATCGTGCCTAACACTCATCGAAGTCGGAAGGAAAGAAACAGCAGTTGCGGAATACAACCCACAAAAAATAGTTCATTAGGGAGTATGGTCCCCTCTTTCAGATAAACAGGCCTCACACCGTGATTTATAATAGTAACAAGGGAATTTTTGAGTTCCTGTGGTAATTAATCCCATTCACTCAAAAACTATGTTTTCAAGCATTGGATAATTCTCGGAGGGGGTTTGCGAGTTGCTTTCTCCAGAGCGTCCTAGGCATGCTCTATACCAGGGGTACGCATTAAATTGATCACGGTGGACCGCTGAGACATTTGGAGGCGACTGCCTGAAGATCAGCAGGTAGTAATTTTATACCGAAATATTCAAGATTGGCTGACAATATATATACTAAGTCTTCTACTGACTGTACAATGATCACTAACTTTAGATAAAACTGTTTTATTTTTTTATGTATTTTGAATTGCTTCGTAATAACTCCATCATTTTTTTTTTATATTTATGTCTATTATTATTATTATGTTTGAAACTTGCATTTTGCTTTAAACGCGGTTTTAAAAGTGTAAGTTTATTTTATTGTAGTTATGTAGGTAAGTACTTATTCCGTATTTATTATTAAATAATAATAAATAATAAGACATTTTTCATAGCTCACCACACCTAAGCCCCTGGGTGGACCACAACACCTTAAAAAATTAGAAGTAGCCCGTACCCTAGAAAAGTGTGCCTGCCCTTGCTCCACACGGATGAGGTCTGGAGATCTAACTGGCCAATCCATTCGGCAAATATTCTCACTTTCCAGAAATTCATCGACCAGATGAGCTCTATATGCTTTGCGTTGTCATCCATTAAAATAAAATCAGGGCCAACTGAACCCGTGAAAAGGAGAACATAGAGCTGCAAGACCTCATCCCTGTACCTCACAGCAGTCACAGTACCTCTTTCAAAGACATGGAGGTGTGTGCGGCCATCCAACGTGATGCCTGCCCAGATCATCAAGCCTCCGCTAACATAATGGTAGATTTCTCTGGCATTGGAGGGCAGGTAGTGAGTCTTTGGTTCTTTTCATAAGAAAGTACAGCAAGAATATACGGAGAGAACCAGAGACCTGCTACGAACAGATTGTTAGAACGATGCTGAGGAACAGATCATGATCAATTTATTATTATTATTTTGCATATCAGTCCTATATTCATACTAAATTTTGTTAAAATCTGTCCAGTAGCTCTAGAGGCAATCTACAAAATCTAGAAATTCTCTTAATTTTGAACACAAGTGTATATGCCCTCTATCACGTTGTATTTAAGCATAGCCTTCTGAGTTGTTTTTTATAATGAAATACTATGCTCACTAACATTTATTCTAAATCTGTTTCTTGTGGTTTGACTGTACCCCAAGCTCTCGGTAAAATATTCGAATCTTTCCTTCTCCTTAATAATAATGCGTGTGTGTGTGGGTTGAGAGAGAGAGAAAAAGAGGGAGAGAAAAACGAGGGAGAGAGAAAAAAGAGGAAGATCTCTTTTTTGTCGTTGTGTATAAAAAAATTCAAAAAAGGGAAAATTTCAGAATATAAAAAAAATTATTTAATGTTTTGAAAGATTAATATTTTATTAGAACAATAAAAAGAAAGAAGAAAAGGGAGAATATACTCACAAAAAAAAATTTTTACACATACAAAAATAAGCAATTAATGAAGAAAATTATAACATTTCATGATTTCAAAATTCTTTATTGTTTCGGAAAATATAGTGTTTTAAAAATAATTTTTTTAAACTTTCAAATGGTATTGAACGCTGTTGAATACCCAATAAGAGCAGTGGCGTAACGTACATCCCCGCTTTGGGGGGGGGGGCAGACTCTAGGGGCCCAAAGCTTGAATGACACTAAGTACATATTTGGGCTTGGGGCCCAAAACCTGAGTTTTTAGGAGGGCCCTAACATTATCCGTTACGCCACTGAGTAAGAGTAATCAGTTAGGTTATAATATAAAAGAATGGCTTATATAAACTGTTATTCCAAACTTTTATCTTATATTATTACTGGTTCAAGTATACCAGTGTAAAAATATGTAGATTATGTATGTTTTCTAAAACGAAAACATAAAAAGTGGTTTTAAAAGTGTAATTATTTCATAAACTTTTTTGAAAAATGTCATTTTTCTATAGCAACAGTGAAAATGCTAAGAAGTTCGAAAATGAATAAAAGTTTAAAGGTCATTTGAAAAAAATGGGAGAGGAGGGCAAACGTTAGAAATTTTATTTTTTTTAAGCATGGAAACAAAAAAAAAAACATGAATGACCAATATTTTAAAAGTTAGATTAGATAAAGTACAGGATTTTTAATACAAATAATACAATATCCAACTTTTAAACTTTTGGATCATTTCAATACCAAGTTCATTCCTGACATATTTGACTCAGTGACGGAAAAAGTGTTCATAAATAAAGAATGCTAAATGATTTTTTTTTTAAAAAAATACTATCTTGTAAAGGAAAAAAAATGCATTTAACTTTAAATAATTGAATCCTATACACATCAAAGGAAACATTTAAACACAATCAGCTCCAAATGAAAACAGGAAATGGATTTTAGTTTATGTCGGATTGTTTGAATAATCTTGTTTATATATTTCAGCCTCAGGTGTCGAGAATTATTATCTATTTGAATTAGCTGCATCTTAGGCTAAGCTCTAAAACGCGTTTCGTTGTCTTTTAAAATATAATTTCAAATTCAAAATCGCTGAATACCACAAAATCAATTCAGAAAATCTTAAATATAAACATTACATTTAGTACGTTATACGGTTCAATACACTCTCACAAAAACGAACACCATAAAAATTTACTTCCTTCTTTCATTTGATGGATACAATGAAAAAGGTGGAGAATAAATGATTAGCTTTCAGAAAAAACCAGTCTGGAGTAAAAACAAGCCGATCTTTTCTGTACAGACAAAAATCGCTTTTTAAAAGTTAGCGCTCGAAGAAAGCTATGAGAAACTGTCATGATCCTTGACCGATCATGAAGAAAAAAAGTTCCTTTTCACATTGCTCAATAAAATATGTTTCGAAAATCTAGAACACAGTAAATTTATCATTTTGAAGTCCGGGTGTATTTTTTACCTTGAAGTTTCTATTTTAGACTTGGCTATATTTGAGTTTTACTTTTAAATTCATATTTCAAATTGTTTTCTAGTAGATATGAAAAATTGTCTTTTTTTTTTCAATCCTTACCATTAGTTCACACTCTCCCTATATATATATAACTTATTCAAATTTTCAATGTTTATAAAATACTTTCTATTCATCCATTCAAGTTCAAATACATTTTTTTTAAACTTGTAGTAGATGACACTTTACTTGATATTAATAGTTTTTTTCAATATTAATTCATTAATTAAAATAAAAATGAATAAATGGTAACAAAGAAAAATAATAGCCCAACAGCATATATAGAAAGGAAAATCGTTCGTTGTGACCCTGGATTTCTGATCCAAAGATCGTGGTTTCGAATCTCACCTGGGATGTACTAATTTCTGAAAATGTGATTTATTTTTTACTATACTATTTTATTACAATAATTAAATTTAATTAATGAATAAGCAGTAACAAACAAACAAAAAAATAGTAGAACACCATATATAGAAAAAAATGGAAAATTGCAAGGGAAAAAAAATTGCTTTCTATTTTGTCACTTAATATTGTGATTCTGTCATATGTATATACATATTTATATTAACTGTAACTATTTTATAAAAAGTAACTAAAATAAAATGCTTCTTTGTTGACTTAAGTAGGAATTGACTTCAAAAATTTTTTATATTACTTGTTTCATATAAGTTTACAAAAAGTATTTCCTTTTATATATTCTCTATATTTATACTCAATAAAATAAGTTTTGCTTCTTTTACAGTAATCGCAGCTATCGATAAAAACAATTGAACAAAAACTAAGAAATTAAAAATCAATAAGATGAATACCGCGGTTCTTTATAATATATAAATAATTTATTTACTAAGCGAATAGCATGTATTAAATCCAACATTAATTTTTTTTTAAAATTTTTTAATGCAAGTCACATTGTTTATGGTGTTCAAAGATAGAAAAATTGATAGAAATTTCAATAAAAGAACTAACGCCAAAAAAATCTATAGATTATAACAAAGTGAAAAATTAAACGTTTAAGAAGACAAATAGTTGTCTGCATATGTAAATTTCTTGCACATCTTCTGTTATATAAATTCTTTTAATATTGCCTTCATTTAAAAAATAGCTAGTTTTAATAATAATGAAAAATGCTAGAAAAATCAACAACAAAAAGGAACAATTTTCAATTATTAAAATTTTACGTAAAAAAATTTCAATCATATTCTATTGTTCATTTCTTACACAATAAAAAAACAGAATCACTTAATAGCGGAAAAAGAATAGCTTAATAGAATCGGATATAATATACAGTTTTCAGTTACTAGAAATGCAGTTACTTCAATGCATTTAGATCACAGACAAGTAGGGATGCTCTGTTTGAGTTATCAGTAATTCAAAAAGTGCCCTACTTATAAAAAAATTAAAAAGAAAAGAATCCTTGTCAGAAACCTCATAAAAAATATTCTATAATTGTTTTCTTTTACTATTATTTCAAGTACCTCTTTTTAAGAAATTTAGTTTTATTTTCAAGTATCATTATAATCTAACGATTAATTAAGCTTTGTTAATAACAACTACTACTTACAAAGAATTGTATGATAAAGAACAAACACAAGCAATTACTTTCTGTTTCTTTTACATATTATCTTTTTATTAACACCCTTTTATAAGTTTCACTTGTGTGTAATCGAATCTTTGAACTCAATTTTTACCCACTTTAAAAGGTCAGATTAATTCGAAATTTTGCTCACTTGTCCAGGACCAATGACAATATAATAATTTAATGATTTTGTTCCATTGTCCTAATCAGGATCATCAGGATTAACGATTTCCCAATTTCAGATCCCATCCCGCATCAGGCGACTCATTTCAGATACCATTTCCAGATTTGGCAGCAAAAAGATTAAGTTACAACTTAGTTCGATTAACTGTAAAAAGGTGTTTTTTTAAATTTTTTAAGCTATAATTTATTTTTTTAAACTTTCCTTACGACTAGCTGTTACCCACCCGCTTCCGTGGTGTTTTCTGATGTGACTACATATTTTTTTTAAAGTTACTGAGATAATTAAAGTCCACTATAGCAGTGGTCCCCAACCTCCGGGCCGCGGTCCGGTACCTGTCCGTGGATCATATGGTATTGGGCCACCCAAAAAAATATTAAATTATTTCCCTTTTTTTTTTACTGATACATTTTTTTTGAGTATGAGTGAATTTCTTGGAAATCACTTTATATTCCAAGTTAAATTACTTTATATTCGTTTTCTAGTGCAACTGTATTTTATTCTGAAGGCATTTTCAAATATAATGAAATAAAAATTATTAAATCAAAATACTCATCGTCCCTCCTCAACGGTAAAATTATCAGACTTGGACCGTTCCACTGCGTTAAAAGGGCTGGGGAGCACTGCCTACAATAGCATTTCGATTGTATTAAAAACATTCTTATGGTCTTCGTCTCTTCATTTAAAAAGAACAGGACTTGAATTTCTAAAACGGTTTTTGCTTATCCTTAACGCCCCCTTCCCGGAGTCGATTTCTGTAAAGAGTGTTTTGTGTGTGTGTGTGGCAGATTTCTAAACAAAAAGATCCTGCTTGCAAAATTTCAAATCTGCAGGTCTAATAGCTCAAAAAAGGGGGTT
This sequence comes from Trichonephila clavata, assembly GCA_019973975.1. Classification (NCBI taxonomy): domain Eukaryota; kingdom Metazoa; phylum Arthropoda; class Arachnida; order Araneae; family Nephilidae; genus Trichonephila; species Trichonephila clavata. The sequence continues at coordinate 10,148 of BMAO01035332.1, read as the reverse complement.
TTTTTAATCTATAACGGCCCTGTAACTATCCGCAACTCCCCTTAGAGTCGGTTTCTGCTATAAGTCCATTCTTAGCGAACCTCTACTCAACAACAGAAAGATGTTTGTCAAATTTCAAGTCAGTAGGTTTAATAGTTCCAGAGATCTTGTGATGAGCGAGTCGCTTTCCTCCTTCATATACACTCAAGTGAGTGAATATTAACGTCGCACTGTTCAAGCAACACGAGGGCTTTTGGCGACGGTCCGCGTAATTTTGAACCATGGTCAAATGACGCGGACGACATCTGAGCTGGCACCCCTCTCTCCTAACTACCACACCAACGGGAGAACGTTTGAGATCTCGACAGATTTAACGTGCATCGCTCTCCTACATGGCGGGTCTTTAGTGGTACTGGGATCGAACTCATGACACGCTAGCCATGATCCGATGCCCAGACCACTTGGCTACCGCGCGCGGCCACCATATATAATATAAAGAACAATTAATTACAATTTACATTTCTGTTACAGTCGCTTTTTTTTCTTCCTGGTATTAGTTTAGAAAACAATCATTTTAAAAATTGTAATTTAAATAAATACTCGAATTATCATCTAGATATATTTAAATATATTCAGTTTAAACTGTTTCACAAATTTCGAGAATAAATAAGTTCGAATATTCCCAGTAACGAAAGTGAACCTGCACGACTCACTGTACACGAAAAAGGCAGTGACTCATATTCAAAATATTCAATTAAGGGCTCCTTCTAGCACACTTTTTACCAGATTAATCACAAGGTATTATCTCCAAATCAACTCTAATAAGGTGGTAACTTAATGAACTATTTACTGCGTAATGCTTTAAGAAATTCCATATATTACTCGAGAACCTGAGGTAATGCCACCGCCGGATGTCGTTCGATATTACGTTTGCACTGAATGTCGTTCTACTTTCCATCACACCCTCAAGGGTCATCAATAAAACCCCAAAAGGAAAAAGGAAAAAACTCAAGCGTCTTCTTTCGTTAGAAAATCAATGGAGCAACTGACATGTTTGATGCTGATGTCACGATAATACCGCTGTAAGTTTTGACCTGTTTTGTTTTTGCAGAAAACCTAAAAGGTAAAAATTCGGTTACGAAATATATCTCTCCCTTCCCGCATTTTTCTGTACTGTCATTAGGGACAAAGTTCAACTAGAACTGAGAGTTGTTAGTTTACTAATTCATTACGAGTAACATCAGATTCAAATGTCTTAATAGAAAATTATTTAGAAAGCACAAAAGCGTAAAAGAGACAAAAGTTAATCACTTTTTCTAAAATAATTAATTTGCGGACTTTTATTATGGAATAATTTTCTTTATAATTTTTTTTTTTTATGTACCATGTTTTTATAACCATTTTCATACATTGTCATCCACTTCTGAGCTATAGTCCAAATTTCAAGTCTCTAGCTCATCGAGAAGTTAGTTTAAAATCAATTACAAAATTCCAACCGGGCAGACAAGAAAGCAAGTTAATAAAAGCATGGTAAAATATAGTTACAATGCAATATTTTAAATCATTTACCATGTGAAATACTAAAGTACAAAAGGGGAAATTCAAACGAAGCAATTTTAAGAAAACAGGATAATTCTCTTGTAAATAATTCTTGAAAGAAAACAATATATATATATATTCTTTTAATGGGGGCTGAGGATTGGTATTTACCATTGCAGACCTACAACATTCCCCGGTAAAAGGTACCATTTTTATTATTAACATCTTTTTATAAGCTTCACTTTTATGTAACGGAATCTTTGAACTCAATTTTTACATACTTTAAAAGGTCAGATTAATTCGAAATTTTGATCCGCTGTCCAGGACAGATGACAATATAATAATTTTGTTCCATTGCCCTGATCAGGATTAACGATTTCCCATTTTCAGATCCCATCACGCAACTGGCGACTAAATTTCAGATCCCATTTCCAGATTTGGCAACTAAAAAAGTTACTATAACACTAGAAAAGGGTGTTTTTTAGTTTTTTTAAACTGTTATTTATTTAGTGTGGCACCAAATAAGTGAATATCAAATGCAACAATGTAATTTTGACGCCCAGTTTCCTCCCTAGAGGGAGGGACATAAGCTCTGACTGTGCGAAATTATACTAGGATTTAATTTTGCCGAGAGCACCCAAGCCAAACAGCCACTCTAGGGAGCCTTAACATGCCGCATAATCGTAAGGCATGGACAATGTCGATTTTTTTGCATCACGAAAATCCACCGCCTTGGGCCGGGGTCGAGCCCGTAAACTTGAGCACACAAAGCCAGCGCCAAACCAATTACGCTATAAAGCCAACTACAATATACAGAGGGAGTTTCATAACTCCTCTCTTAATGGTAACAAAAAACATCGAGTATCAAAATAAGACATGCCATTAATATAATGTCAGATGATAAAGAGAAACTCTTTTTAAAAAATTTTAATTTAACTCTTAATTATTTAGTACATAAATCAAAGAAAAACGTGTAAGTTGGGTATAAGTGTGTGTTCTATTTCGTGGCTCTCATTTAATTTTTGTATTCATTATACTTAAATGCAGAAATGTTCGTGTTATACGAGTCTTTTATTTACATCTAAACAGAGAACATCTTATTTTAAAAGCAAAGTTTTTGTAAGACAAGCATAATTTTATTCTCTTCATCAGGTTGTTCTCGGGATCATTTGTTAAGTGAGAAAAGAAATAACAAGCCGAGAAATGTACAAAACATTAAACATAAAGGAATACATAAAAGTAAGGAATCTCTCTTTTAACACGTTAGCATGATGTAGAAATCAGGAGGATGGGATTTTAGTTCAGTCGTCCTCGTCTCTTGACCATGGTTTAAAATAATGAGTTTTACAGCCTTGTATTATTTTGAAGTGCGATGTTAATAACCAATCGTTCAATAAAAATTAGAAAAATAGTCAAAAAATTTTATTATTGCTGTGGTGACAGAATATTTAATGTTAACTGCATCTATGTAATGGTCATCAAGATTTTTTAATCCAAAATAATTTCATATATATATATAAATCCAAATTTTAAAATTTTATTCAAGCATGGTTTAACTATGAAACGGTAAAAGTCTCTCTCTCTCAGTAGGATATTTCAAAGAAATTACAAATACAAGTTTTAATCTATCCTAGTATTTGAAAAAAAATATTTCAAGTACAGTTTTTTATATACATAAAATATTTATACGAAAACGCGAAATAGATGGAAAGATAGATAAGAATGCATAGTAATAAAGTTGAAAAAGTCATCAGTATGTAAGTTACCGTTGAAGCGTGAAATTCGTTTTTCATAAAATTGGTATTTCATGAAATAACCGACCACGTAAATGCTTTTAACTAGGTATTTTATAAGATAACGATTGCCTATAGATAACTAGATGCGCTCTAGAAATCAGGACAAAGTTTAAAAATTAAAATTTTACGAATGAATATTAATCAAAAGCTTCAGTATGCATCAAACGGGTGGGAAAGTAAAGTATACGAGTTTTTTTATGACGAAATTTTTAAAAAACTGCTTGAGTAGCTCTTTATTTGGCTATCAGACGGCGCGCAAATGAGAAGTCACGATCATGTTATAAGAAAATTTACAACAGTTCAAAGTGCTGTCCATCATTCAGAAGTACATGTTATAGATGAGACATAGCACCATTCACAGCATTAAGTAACATTTAATGCGGTTTGGCAAACACATATTGGCGGATGGCATCTTTAAATGTGGGCAATGATATTGGTTTGTCTCGGTACACTTTGACTTCAAGAATAGCCTCAATCGTAGCTCACACGGTGTCAAATAGGGAGATGTGGGAGGCCATGTGTGGGAAAAGAATCGACTGATAAAGCGATCCTCCCCAAATGTTGAGCGAAGGAGCATTGAATTGGAGCAGTGATATGCAGTGGCGTTCCATCTAGTATAATGGTGACTCACCAATGACGAAAATTGTTTTTAAACACGGCCTTTTGTGACTTCCTCGGAAGAAAAAGTGACCGATTAAGAAACTGGTGCTAAAGCACCACCTGACGGTCACTTTTGGCCAATGCAGGAGCTCTAGAACAAATTCATGAGGTTTTGTTTGCTCCACACATAATTGTGTGTTAACACTGCCAGATAGAATGAAATGTGTTTCATCCGTCTAAAACCAGAATAAAGCTAATTGGGCTGCCGATCTATGTTACTGAATACCCGTTTTTCAAACTCTTGACGAAAAATGCTGTCACTAGATTTCAATTCAAAATTATGTTACAGCTTCAATGGGTGTCATTTCAGGATAATTAGCAGAGCACTCTAGACACTTTCATATGACAGACCAATCTGTTTCAATGCTTCTTGAGCACTGCATTCCTTGTAAACAGAAGCCACCAAAATAGAATGGCATTACTTTACGATTATCTGAGTAACACTAAAGAATGCTGAAGGCCGGCCATTTACTTCTTGGACAAGAAATTAGAGTTCCTATACTTTCAAATTTCTCCATCATTTTGTTCAATGCATAAGATTTTATTCGTCTTTTATTATCCTGTATCTAGAGATATGCTCGTAATGCTCCAGTGAAGATTACCAAATTTTTATAAAGTTTCTCTGAGAGGTACTAATGTAATTAGTCCTGAATGGGTTATATAACAAAATTCCTTGTGGCCTTTTTTTTTTTGAAAATATTGCATTAATAAAATTTGTTTGAAAGTTAAAATGATACGCCTATTGGGAACCCAAACTCATTATCCATTAGAAAAATAAAAAACTATTCAGGCATATATATATTTATTTATTGTGTTAAGGGGGGGGGAATAGGCTTATATTTAATCCATTTAATAAAAAAAGGGAACTTCTTAGCCTTATTCTGTAGTGAACTAATGATTTTTAAAGTTTGTCCTCTCTTCTGAATCATTCGGTGTTAAATGTGGCATGTTTTGCATGTCGAATAAAACTTGTAATATTTATTTAAACAATGTAAATGTTTTTACCAGTAAGAATAGGCAAAGGTTAATTTATAAAAATTAACACGAAACTAAATTAAGTGTTGCTGTGCAACATTTTCTTATTTTTATTACTATTTAACTAACCTAACAAAAATATTATAATATAACAAATTTCAGACTCTGTTGGCTGCTCTACCGATACAGAATTATGGCTGGAAAGATTGTTTCTGAAATAGGAAAGATTTTTTTTTTAATGATGATGAGGGCTGTGCAGCAACAGACTATTATCCCTTTTTTTAGATATAGTTATTCTCTGATCAATAATTGCCAAAATATCTCATCCTCTGCAAAAAAAAATGAGAACTTTTTTTATTTGACACTGATTTCTCCAAAAATTCTCTGAAAGAGATAGCACATCAAGAATCAATTTGGAGCACATGTTCCAGAGATCATTCCTATAAAAGGAATGATCTCTGGATTTATGCAGGTCAACAGAGTGAGGGATTCAGACAATTGATCCTGTTCCACAGGTAGCACTAACAGTGCTATCTTGTAAATAGAATTTGTTTAAAAGACCAGGGGTTACAAAACTTACAGGGTTAACTCAGCTGAAAATTCAGTCTCTCAGAATTTCCTCCCTACTGCTTGCCTAATAAGATACTATATCAATGGTAATGGAGATCATTCTTTTGATATTAACAAATTAGAAGTAATCTAAGCAACAATTTTAGTCACAAAATTTTGCTATTGCCAAATTTGGTATCCATTGGTAAAGGCCATTGCCAAATTGATGTACCGGGGAAAATTCTGGAAGTTCTAGGATTATTATTTCGCAAGAAAGTTTTAGAACGTCCTGAAGGATATAAAGATATTGCAGGGAAGGAACATTGATTTTGAATAATATCATTGGAAACATTGGCTACAATTAGTTATTAGCATCGCACTTTGAAGCTATATAAGAGCTTGTGGCAACACACTTCACGATTTCTAAGCTGGCAACCACTCAAGAAACTTCCACACTACAATCTTTCTCTATTATTTTATCACCAAAATATTAAAACTCCTTCATCAGATTGGATGTATGAATCATACTAATTACATTCTATGTGATTCTAAAGACTTAATTGATTTTACGATCAAAAATACATGTAAGTTACATGTCCTCACTTTCACTAAATATTTTAAATTATGCACTTCCACACAATGATCACACACAGATTTTTTTTCATTCCTATAAAAAAGGTATAAAAATAGTTCTTGAATTGTTTTTATAATATAATTTCAAAGGTGATGTGATAATACACAAGGCAGAGATGCCATGGTCTATTTTGGAAAAAAGAGGAAAAATACTTCCAAATTATTAACATGAAATAAATGCAATTTTTTACATTTCCTTAAAGTTGATGTATCCAGAATTTTGTGAATAAAAGTGAAGTGAAGTGAGTAAAAATATTCTAAATAACAAAAAATATGAAAACAATATATTTATTACATACAATTTTCCATGTACATGTTCTTTATGTAATAAAGATCATTACCTTCTATCACAGTCAAAAAGCAGACTTTTTTTTTTAAAAAAATTTTGTAAACAGAAAGAACAAATAAATAGATACAAAAAAGGACATCAATAGTAACACATGAGTGAAATTACCAAGAACACAGTAAAACTTAAGATATTTGACACTTATGAGTAGTTAAGAAAAAGAAAATGAAAAATTAAACACATGAAAAAAATCTAAATAAAGGCAAGAATAACAAACCATTATTAAAACAGAGATCACTTTGCTGAAACAGCATTTTTATGACTAACATATTGGACCATCATTACTTTCTGAATTCCATTCAGGATGGTGCAGAATGGGAAATATTTAACAGATGTAATGAATCAACAATAAAAGGAAAATGATCTTTGTTAATCAAAATAATAATAAGTAGGTAAAATTTTTAACATTTGTCAATGAGCTTTGACATTTTATAAGCCTCAATAAAATAAAACATCAATGAAAGGCTTAAAAAAAAAGTGTTGAGTATATTTTTTTTCCCCTTTACATTGAACATGATAGATGAAAGCTTACCGAAGCAGAGAGAAATACTGCTCAATTTCAGGTGAAGCTGAGAATTTTGTTAGCAATATAAAAGCTGCTGCTTAAGCATTTCAGTTATTTTCATATAGAAACAGTTTTGATTTTTTTAATATATATTTGGGCATTGTTTCATTTAATACAGCTTATTAACAAGCACTGAAGCACACACTCTCCATATATACAAACGGAATTAAATTTTGTAAACTAAAACTACATAAAATCAAACATAAGATATAAAAAAAGATTCAACATAATCTATAAATAAAAATCTTAATTGTGAAATGTCTTAGAACAAAATAAAAAAAAAATCTGACTTAGCCGAGTAAATAAATAACTTGATCATTTTTTTTTTTTTTTACTTGCAAAAATTTGCAGCCTTCTATTCTTTGTTGAACAGGCAAATATAAATAGATATGAAAATTCAATAAATATAGCTAGAATAGCATTAATCTAAAATATGTATAAAGATAGTCACAAACCACATAAAAGTTAATATACATTTTAAAAGTTAAAAGCACCAAATTGCACTAAAACACAAAACCTGTTTCCTCTTTAGATATATATAACACTTCTTGAGTCAAAAGTTTTAAAATCCTTAAACACAAAAAGCCATTTTTATTATACATTGCGCATGTTAATATAAGTCTTCATTATATAAAAGTTTTTTTTTTTTGCATATGTTGGCCTGTTATATTACAGAGAAAAGAAATGCTACATTATTGCTTTAATGACTTGGTGTAGTGCTAGGCAAAGGAATTTGCCACACAATTAAATGGCTCTGCTCTGACTTAAGAGAGCTACGAAGTGAACGATCATTTATGTCATCACTGTCATCATCTTCATCCCCTAAATAAAAGAAAAGTCAATAAATTTAAGAAAATACCTTCCAAAATAATAAATAAATAACTCAAATTTCAAAATAAATAGCAAAATTTTCTCTCTCAATTAACAGTAATATGGAATTTCTTGTGCCAGATTTAGGCGTTGGCAATATGGACTTGTACCCAGGGAGCCATTTTTTTACTCATAACAGCCTTTCATGCATGTGAATTAAAATTCAATGTCAATTTGGCTAAAGGCTCAGAACTTTTATAGGAAAAAAGAGCATGTGAATGTTGAAGTTTGTTTAGTGTGCAGTACTGTGCTACTGATGCACAGTGCTGCCCAAATGGTTTTGCAGTTAGTAATGCTGTGCCATAGGGCCTGGGTTTCGAGTCCTGGAGAAGGCATGGATCTTTGTAAATGCATAGTTCCAGAGCAGGAAAGGGAGCAATCTAAATATTTGTTGAGTTGCAAGTCCTCTTGTGAGGTTCATGGAAGAGGGAGAAAGGTGGAAAGCTCCTGACCACCGTACAAGGTGTTCTTCAAAATTGGGGTGGAAATGAACAAATTGTACTGCAAAGTGCTCAAAGTTGTGGCTAACGACAGATGTAAAAAAAACTAGCCCTTTACACAGTCAATCGGATGGCATTAGCAGCAACAACAACTTATGCACTGTAAAAACCAATTTGACAAATCATCAGATGCAGCCACTGTTCCAGGCACCATGCCACCACTCATACAAGAGCAATGATAATGGTGCCAAGCATCATGCCATGCCATCACTCATACCAGAGCAATCACAATGATATATGGCAAATTAGTGTTGCTTCCTTCTGCACAAGTATTAAAATATTACAAACAATACAAAAATTTTCAATGTTGGTTAACTGGATGAATATTCAGTTCTATTCTGTATTCTAGTCATGCCTAAATAAAATAATGTATGTGGTTATTACTAAGCAATTTCTTATATAAGGTAGAATTAGTTTTATCCAAAACCATATGAACAACAATAAAATAACCATTTAAACTATAAATTAAAAGTTCTTATTTATTTTTACATTTAGAAAATAAAATTGAGTCGGGCATTTGTTGTGGTGCCTGTTGAATAGTGAGTGTTAAGTGAATCATAGGTTAGGTGGGAATTTGATTGGAAATCATAACCAAACTTAAGAAGTTTTCTTAGCATTAGGTTCTCAAAGTGGGCGATAATGCCCTCTTGTGGTCATTTGAGACTTTCAGGGGGCAGTAAAAGACCCAGAGGAAATCAGGGGGCGTTGAGTTGGCATAGAGGGGCTTGGCAGATTAAACAATACAGTTAAAAAAAAGACTAAGAAATGTGCCGATTATGTACTAACAAAAGTAAACTTTAATACTGTTTACCTTATGTTAATTGTATGTATTTAAATCACATGTACGAAAATTCACATATTTGGGTAATTTGGTAAGTGGATGAAAAACTTAAAGGTTACATTACATTCAGACCTACATTAAATTGAATGATATGGTAAACTTTAATTTCTGTAGTCTTTTGTCTATGAGCAGTAGGAAAAATGTTTTGTCCACTGCATTTCATTTCATATATTATCCAAGAAACCTAATTAAATATGTTAACCAGGAATTAGCATACGATTCTTTAAAGGCTGAAACTCTCAATTTATATTTATTCGAAGGCAATACTTTATTATGAATTACTTCTGCCTTTCTTTATAACAGGTAAGCTAAAACTTTTATTCCATTCTTTTAAATGAAAAAAAAATTCAGTAGCATTTTAATTCCAACCACACACTCTATCCTATCTATGACTAAAACATATAATAATACACATTTAAAATATATCTGTGGCAATAGCTATTTCAGATTTGCAAGTAAAAAAAATTGGGGTTAGAAAAAAAAATTTAATTAAATATAATCTTTTAATAATAGAATATTTTTTAAAATTTAACTCGTTTCCCCCATGTATTATATACACTATTATTTCTATAGAGTGGAAGGAAGCGGTATCGAAATATTCACTAGAAAAAGGGGGTGCCAATTCAAAAAAGGTTGGGAACCTATGTTTCCGACTGAATGCCATAGAACATGGATGGCAAGTAGGATTTTATCAAAGTGCCAAAATAAAAAGAAAAGAAAATACAAATTTTTTCAAGTATCACTAGGTTTTGCTTATACAGATAGACGTCTATTTAGCAAAGTGTCTAAATCCCGAAAAAAAGTCTTACGTTGAAAAATTTGTTAATAGATTCATTTTAAATATACTTTATATGGCTTGGTCCCAGAAAAAGTTCGTAAATAGAAAGATTTGCAG